>JAFMSR010000013.1:42098208-42218208 GCA_022818135.1 Saxidomus purpurata
AAAAAAAAAAAAAAAAAAAAAAAAAAAAAAAAAAAAAAAAAAAAAAAAAAAAAAATAAAAAAAATTAAAAAAAAAAAAAAAAAAAAAAAAAAAAAAAAAAAAAAAAATTTTTAAAAAAAAAAAAAAAAATTTTTTTTTTTTTTATAAAAAAAAAAAAAAAAAAAATAAAATTAATAAAAAAAAAATAATTTGGGGGTTGGGGGGTTTTTTTTTTTTTTTTTTTTTTTAAAAAATTTCCCTTTTATAGGGGGAAAAAAAAAAATCCGCCTGTGCTGTACTTTAGTTATGTTTGATATCTTGAATGGTTGCCCGAATAGAGAATGAATTCCAACAGCTACTATTTATGCTGTTTTACACATTACCACCGAACTGAAAAAAAGTCCGTTGTAGTTACGATAGTTTTCAAAAAATCGTCGGTTATGTGCCTGGGTTATTCGCCCTCGTGAATTATTCCGCCAGGCACATCACCTCCGGGAATGCTTCAATTTCGATAAAGCACTCCAAGCCATAGAATATTTCTTAATAAAAACAATCATCGTTACAAATATCAATTTTAAACATTTGGAAATACGGGCACCTTAATGTCAGAAAACACGTCTTTGCTTTTTTAGACAAGCTACGGGCAGAGCAGAGAAACTAGCGCTACAGTTTACCAAGAAAAGTGGAAGCACGGGTACTTCTTGCCATCAAACGTACAAATTACCACTCAGAGGAAACGGTAGGAACTTATGTGAGTTAAACATATTTTTTTTCAAAATTAAAAAAAGTTAAGAAAACATAAAAGCTGTTATGTAATAGTTTATAAGTGCTACAGTTACAATGTGACTACAAGTAATCAAATGACTTTAAGATTGAATCCTGAATTTTTTTACAAAACATTTAAGTCCTCTGCAATGGTACATGTATCGGAAGTAGTTCGCCAAAAATCTATATGGTGAGCGCTTTTTGTTTTATTGTTTAATCGGTACAGAGATATTGATTTGCCATGTAGACGTATTATCTGCTCATAATACAAGTATTTGTAGCTGAAAGAGACATTCTCTACAACTGATGTCAAACTAAATTACTTAAAATCATAAATAAAAGAGTATCTGTAAGAATTATAACTTAACCTTATACTTAGTACATTGTAGTTTAAAATAATTATTCCAGTCGTTATCGATAAAATCAGCGTTTAAGAATATGCTGCAGTACCGTAAACCATTCAATACTCTGTGTAAAGTTTTTGTTGTACAGTTAATGAGTGGATAGCAATTTATTGTGAAAGGCTTCTATGTTTATTATTTGTGAAACAGTAAAGCATTTTTTGGTAAAAGTTGATCTTTAAAATAGTATTTATTTATCATTTTACATTCATTGAACACATAATTTCTGTTTGAAAAACATTATCTCTAGATGTATGGAGTGCCCCTTTAAAGGAAAGTTGGAATCATGTCCGAAGTCCTCTTTTGATAATTCCCATTATACGTATGTTACTGAGATAATTTAGCTAATGCACTACAGCTTAGACGATCTTAGAGACTATCCGCAAAAAAGGTATGAAGATATACTGTCTGGTAAGAAATATTTAAATGTAAATTCAATATCACGCAGCCCAGATTTCCTAAATGCACAGTCCAGACATACGCATTATACAAGTTGATCGTAACAAATAATTCTTATACAATTTTTCTGTTCCATGCCTTATGCAAATTGTAACAATCAGTTATATCGTACAAGCAATAAAACATACCATTCGTGTAAATATTAATGTAATTATTCTATTCAAACGTTTTGATTTGTTTATTAAGAGGAACCTGTAGAAAAAGTCTCTAACCAACGGGATTTTCCTTCTTTCAAGACCAGTTTACTTTGAAAGGCTTTACATTTCTTTTTTGCAAACTGATTTTCACATAAGCGAGATATGGACGTCTGAAATACAATGGTTGTATAACGAGTAACTTTGGATAAAATCGGAAACATTATGCTATTCCGAGCTCAGAGAATTTAGATTTAGGTAGGTTAAATGTTTCAAACCTGGTACAGATTATACCGTATTGGTTAACTTAAACCATCTTTCAGCAAAGCTAAAATATTTTCCATAAAGGCTATGGCAATTGTTGGTGAAAGATATAACTAGCATAGCAGAAAGCAGCGTGCTGAAGAAAGATCTTTGCTAGGTGGATTCCTCACTTGCAGACTCAAGAGCCAAGAAACCAGCGCTTTAAATTTGTCTGGAAACTCCTGACAAAAAAAAACAAAACTGTGTCTTTAGAGTTATTTCAAGCTGAAATCTAAATTTGAATGTGTTTGGACCCGAGGGAGGTGCTGATATCAAACGGTGGAAATGAAAAGAGCAAGTACACCTTTGTAAACCAAGCAAAACATTTGAACAAATAAATTGTTTGCGCCATATTTTAAAACTTCTTGTGGACCGATTCTTCAGGTACCTTCCCAGAGACCTTTGAGTCCTTTAATTAGCAGACTTGTATATGTCAATTGACTCGATAAGCTTTAAACTGCCGTCACAATCAAACTAATTTAAGTTGATTATTGACAAAAGCAGTTATTTAACATGCAACCTCTTTCGTTTAAAACAATTAAAAGCAAGAAATGCGATTTTTCCAGATATATTACTGCAGTTTTGTACAAATGGTTTATAACATCTCTTTTAGTTAAGTCTTTTTTATTATAGGCCTACAAAAGAATGTAGAATAGTCAAGCTTTGTCAATTCATCCTCAAAATGAAACACAGAAGTCTTAACAGAAGTCCATGTGTAATTATGTGCATGTAGGTTAGGAAATAGTGAAAGATCTTCTCTGTATGCAAAAAAAAGCAAGATAGTTTACAGGTACATGATTGTAGATTTTTTGTTGAAATATTCCTGCAGGTTACTAAAAGTGATGACGTTTGTGGATGACGTATAGATTTGTTAAGAGTTTGTTCAGTGGAATATACGCTTAATATTCGTCTAAATGATTCTGAAATTACACACATCGAAATAAATGAGAACAAAAACAACACTCAAACTGTCAAGTACTATGACAATGTCACACATATACGGAATTATTTTTTTGCATATCTTTTTTGAACGCAGATAAATGACATGCAAGAAAACAGACCACAGTCTCTTGAAATACAGTCTGCACGATACATGTTGATTATACAGTCTGCACGATACATGTTGATTCTACAGTCTGCACGATACATAGTGATTCTACAGTCTGCACGATACATAGTGATTCTACAGTCTGCACGATACATAGTGATTCTACAGTCTGCACGATACATGTTGATTCTACAGTCTGCACGATACATGTTGATTCTATAGTCTGCACGATACATAGTGATTCTACAGTCAGCACGATACATGTTGATTCTACAGTCTGCACGATACATGTTGATTCTACAGTCTGCACGATACATAGTGATTCTACAGTCAGCACGATACATGTTGATTATACAGTCAGCACGATACATGCTGATTCTACAGTCAGCACGATACATAGTGATTCTACAGTCTGCACGATACATGTTGATTCTACAGTCGGTAAGATACATGTTGATTCTATAGTCTGCACGATACATAGAGATTCTACAGTCTGTAGTGTATCTATGACGGATACATAATTGTTACATGTACGTACGAATATGTTGCGTTTCATAGTAAGTAGATAAGTGACATTGATACAAGGGAATAATTCTTGGTACATTGTCTTTGGGGGGGGGGGGGGGGGGGGGGGGGGGGGGGGGGGGGGGGGGGGGGTTTTTTTTTTTTTTTTTTTTTTTTTTTTTTTTTTTTTTTTTTTTTTTTTTTTTTTTTTGGTTTCTCTTGGACCGTTTCATGGAATGTTTGCAAATGTTGTTACTCGCAATGACCGAAGGACACATTTATAAAGCAAGGCTATCTACAACATAGAAATGTTATTCATTTCTGTTTTCTCCTGCCTTTCCATGAATAACACAGAAACTGCTGATTGACATTTCATTAAGTATGTTACAAAGCATTTACTCTACACATTTGACACCGGAATGAGGAACATATACTTAATTACACTCAACATAAATATTTCCTTTCTTTTACTTTCCTTTTAAACACGGAAATAAACTTCAGAGTTATACTTTCGTTTAGTCTGCATTAAAATGTTGACAGTCTGAAATGAAAGCTAAGTTAGGCACATATCATTCATGTATTAGACAGGACTGTAGCTTTAATAGTTTTTTTTTATGTAAAATCTACAATTGTTGATGTTTATTTTCATTCTGATATCAAACTGTCTGCAAACTTCTACTTAGAATGGCTTTGTAATAGATTTCAAGACAAAGAACATTTACAGGAATAGACACAAGTATATTTTCTTCTAGTAATTCAAATTTATTCATAGTATAAAGTGCAAAGCCTTCTTTATAGTCTGCTGAGTGTCCCATTTCTACTATAACATCACATTCCAGTACAAAAATGAAATTGTTATTCAAAAGTATTGAACATGAACACACACGTGTGCTCACACACGACCACCCACATGTTTTGAAATTTCATACTGTATTACTTGTAGATATAATCTAGGGATTGCAGGTTCGATTCTCCGCTCGTCCACTTGTATGACTAATGGCCTTTCGATTGAGACCTAAATCCGAGGTCCGATGTATCGGTGCTATACACCGGGCAAGTTAAAGAACCATGGGATCTTGCACTATCCCCTGAAACCTAAAATAACAAAATTCTTCTTGTGAGCGTTGGTCATATGGAGTAACCGGTACCATCGATAAAAAACTCTCTTTCTCTCTTGTACTTATAGTTCATAAAAGGTCAGACCAGTGTTGTCAATTTCAAAGGTCTTCTAATCGCGTGCGAATGAGTTTGTAACAGTACAATATTTTTTTGTTACAAATGTAACAATCGTATAATTCTGTTGATTTGAACTACGAAGTTTATTAATATCAGCGGAAAACGTATGTTCTCGACGTTTGTTGTTGATGCAAATGATCGGAGAAAAACTAGACGAGGTACTATACAATATTATTAGTTGATTTCATCTTTATTCCTGGATTCAAGAACTATCAATATGAAAGTACTGCATATTTTCAGTACTACTTTCAGTTTCTAACGTCCTTTGCTTAAAAGAATTTCTTTGAAAGCAATGATACTTAAAAACCATGACCAGATAATAGGGTAAAAGATATGTATCCATTGGACAGAGCAAATGACCTAAAATGATCTAACGGCCAAAATCATCATTTTGCTTTATATATTTAATGTTTTTCTTTAAAAAATGTTTAAACTACTAGAATATCGAATACGTTTAACAACAAACAATATCCCATATTGGGAAAGTTTCACACACTTAGTTTTAATATTAGTAATATCTTGCAGATTGGCTGTTAAATACTTCATTTACTATGAGAACAAATAAAAAAAAAGACATTTGCTTACTTAAGAAGGTCGCAAAAAGATCGATTCGTTGATCGTTTAGTTTTACAACGTCAAGTTTTGTTTAGTATTACAACGTCAGTTTATAATTTGAATTTTGCTTGGGACTAAAAGAAGTACTTACAGAAGCGAATGCATTGAAGACTATACTTTATGTCGGGTCGCAAAGCGGTAATACAATACTAGAAGTGAACTCTCTAACACATTTTCTACGACGGACTGCGTGCCAATTAAATTAGTTTCTATAGTAACTGTAACCTAAGAACTGAAAAGAGTGTTAGAATTGTTGAGAATTCTACAAATAAGATTAGGCGCTGTCATGCGTTAAACGGTTAAGCACTTTTAAGTTTAACAGTAAAGACGTTTCTGTCACACAATTATTTATTGACAAGTACACATCAGATGACTTCCGAGATAGTAAAGAACCAGAAAAAAACGAATGTTTATCATTTCATTTTCTACAGAAATATAAAACCTAGAAAGGAAAGTCTGGTAATACGATGTTGTTGTGATTTACCTTTTAAAATAATGGAACCTAAATTTGAACTGTTTTTCTCTTTAAAATAGCCTAGTAGCCTACTTTTCTTTTGTACTGAATACAAGTGTCTTCGAGTTCCACAATATACAGACTTCAAGTAAAAATTCATGCGAGACCAAAGTGCCTGTAATTAGAGTGTCTTCAAAACCTTTCATTACTTGAAATAGATGTATAATAACATTGTAACAAACCACAGGACGCCTCAAAACTCAAATTATGAGATTACGGTAACGTTAAGAATGTGTACCCACTTATGCCGTCATTTTAGTTTGAAAACGATTTTATTATAATCACCATTTGCAGTTTCAAAACATCGTTTGAGGCAATGTTAGTGTTCAGAACATTATTGTATACTCACCAATTTAACTACAGTAGTAGGTTTAGAGCATTTGCTACATTTGCATAAAGCCCTACAAAACAAACCAGTTAATGAAGTATCTGACGAGGTTCTTCAAGCACTTATATTTTCCATGTTGTCCGTGCGCAGGACCAAGCAAGGACCAACTTACTAAACGTTATGATTGTTAAAAGCCGACACATATATCATGAAAAACAAAACAACAGACAAGCAAAGCAAAAGAGAAATATCTTTAAATGCTCATAGCTTACTAAGCGTCTACCCTATCTCATAAGAGTGTTGCATGTTTCTTCTTAATATTCTTTATTCCGAAAATATTTATTCGGTATACAGATTCCAGAAGACTCAGTTTTTATTAATATAAATTGATGGAATACATTTCTGTACGTTATTTGATTGACTTCAAAACTGCATTCATAAAACAAGTCACATAATCATATTTCATTTCATACAATTCTATTCAATATTTACTTTGATTTTACAGAAAATAGTTGAGACTAGATTTCATTTAAAATGTCCTTACGAGTTTTGCCAAGCGGCCCCTTAACGACTAAATATTCGGAAATTTTGCCCGGGTCGTATGTCTTAATCAATCATTTGTATTACCTGTCAAGGAAATTAATAGCCTCATACGTAAAAATGACACTGTGTCGCTATTTTGTTTTACCGACCAATCAAATAATTCAACAGACAATCTTTCGAGAATTAAAAAGGCTAATGTATATAATTTGTACTGTTATGTGTATTTGCCATACCGATGATTATAGAATCAGTCACTGACTATAAAGATAGCATTCATACATAACAAAGGAAAACAGATAAACATAGACGATTACGCATAGCTCACATTAGTTCCGTTTTAGTATCCTGTCACCGCTTATATTCCAAAGTGGTAATCAAATATTATATTACATATCACTATATGTATTTGTTAAAATTTGTAGCCATGCTTAGCATTCTTGAATCATTGATTAGGTAATAATAGACTATTGTCGTTGAGTGGGTTATTTGCATAATTAATACTTAGTCTAGTACTTTGATATCATTCGCGATTTTTCTTATTGCCAGGTGGGGTTATGTAATTTTCACAGTGTATGTGTACAAAAACATATATCTGTAAAGTAAAATAGTCATGTTTTGTTTATGAGCAATTTTACAATCTACAATTTTGAAACATTCAGATTTATTTCGTGCACGCACTGTAAACATCTGTGGAATAATTAAAAAAGGCACACAATCAAAGTAATTTAAGAATATTGCGTTATTGTCTCAAAAACTAAGCAAGATCACTTGGACATATTACAAACAACAGATGAAAAAATACCGCGAAATAACCCAATATGACCAGGGTACTGACCGTTTTACAGCTGTGTAAAAATGACATAATCGACTATTTTCACAAGAACAACTTCTCAAACATTATAGTGGCAGTACTGTAATTCATGATTATATATATTATGTTTCATCTTACACATTTTTTTTCAAACATGTCATGGACAAAGTTCCCATAACCGAAATAAGAAGAACACCACCCTCTTTAATATACATGAGTGTAAACAGACTTTGTGCGAGGCAAATATATTTAAAATTTACAAATGAAAAAAAATATGTGTATGTACCTGCGTTTGAGCAGTTGTATACCCGGCAATACATTGAAAATGTAAAACATTTTACTGAATCATTTAGTGTTATATTTTACAAACTTAAACGTAGGCTATATTTATGATATATAGGCCACGTGACAGTTTAATATTTTGTGTATTCGTATTGCTCAATCGTCTAAAAGCCAGGAGATTTTACTGTCAAACTACTTCAACAATGGAAAACATGGAATAATAAAGGTTTACGAGAAAAGTCTCTTGCAAATATTCAATGGAGATAACAGCACGAAAACGATAACATTCGCTTTCCGATTGGATTTGTTAAAGCGTCTTGTAATATTTGTCATATATTAAATCGCTGTCTGTGTATTAAATCAACAAAGCCAATCGATCTTATGATGGTGCAGCTCAAAAATATCTTTTTATTAAATCAAACAGGCTCTATAGTTTCATGTAAAAAGAATAATTACTATAATGAACCCACCTAGACACATAATATCTCCTTAAATTCCAATTACAAGAAATATTTGGCGACACTTCTACATTGGAGACAATTTTCCAATGGCTATTATGCACAATGAGCGTCAATTCAATATAAAAAATGCTACCTTGCCTCGCCCACGTCAATGTCCCAGAATTGAAAGTAAGGTTAAAACGGGCACGTATTTGATTGTATGCCATTGTAACCATTCTAGGAAGAAATGTACTTCCTCTTTTTATTTACGCTGAAGTTGAATTGAACTACGATGGTTGCAGGTTAAGATTACGGTGTATAGTTTTTACTGTTTTATTTAGTCTCAGTGTAAATAAGTTTGGTCCTGCTAGAATTCATGCACATACTGTTTCAATACGATGGGGGAAAATTTGGATGACATTTCCGGATTTTACTGGTAATACATTTTGATTTGATTTAAACAATTAATTGAGGCTATCACTTATTACCCATTATCTGCTCAACCGGATAAATGCAATGGTCTGTCTTCCTTAAGCGTCTGTACTCAAGTTTTAGTCAATCGTCCGCGTTCCAATTTAAATATTGTCCTATACGACCACGCCACTATAATTCTGATACACATAAAACAATCTCATTGAACTTGCAGTCAACAGGTACACAAGTTTAACAAGTTTTGTTCACATATCCAAGCCATATCGGGTGACTTGGTTCGGGAAAATAAAACGTATTTCATAGATTTGATTCAAGGGTCGTTGCATTCTTCATTATTTTATATAGATATGAAACGCTTATTTAAAATTGCTGTAAAAATTCGGAAATTAAATGCTCACTGTGCTTTAATACGTTGGAGTCATGTTGTGGCCACACGCAGAAATGTCGGAATTTAGTGAAGGGGACTTTATGGATTTCGCTTGTCCTTATACTAACTGCTACTGTTCCCCAATTGACTGATGAATTTGAACCTAACTGAAATTGACAGAACCTATTCCAGCTTAATCAAGACATCAATACACCTACATGAAACCAAAGCTGTCCTTGAACAGCCACTATTCCATTTCATGCACCTTCAAGAATCGTCTTGACTACAATGAGGTCATCCGTTAAACTTTCAACAGATAAAAAAACTTGGATTTGTCAATAGAAAACATTTACATTCATATAAGATGTAATTACTGTTGCCCATATCAATACAGTATTTGTATTTGGGATGAAATAAAAGTAGTGTTGCTGTTGTTGTTGTTATGTGCTGACCGGCAAAACAAATACAACTTAACCCTTAAACGTGTGTGATTGGTTAAATCGAGGTTGGTACTACGAGCTAGACGTTTTGGCACAAACTGAAAACAATTTTGAATAAATTAGTTCATCGTTATTTTATGCAGCCTGATTGCGAACTTTACATCATGCAACAATTCATGAACAATAGGGTCAAGCCTTTTTCTGCAAATGATAACAAATTGAAAAATGAAAATACCGGTGATCAAAGTATCAGCGCTATGGATTAAAATGTGTCACGTTGTTAACTGTCGTGCAGTATAAACGAACTAAACGTATACAATTAAAGACACCAAGCGTAAAATACACGAGATTTTACTCTCGGTAAACTGGTTTTTCAGATATCTGTTATCATACATGTATCATGACTGTATTATTTAATCTGAAACAAATTAGTAAATAGGTGGAAATAGTTCTTGTTTATACATTTTTGAAACTTATTAGATATTGATTATATCTCTTTTCGACTAATTCGTTATTTAATTATTCGAAATCTGGGAAAAATTAACAAAATATAAATTCGGCATGGTACTCTTTTAAAAGTAATCGTTCTTGATTATATACTGACTCATGAGCTGATACATTTTTGTTGACATTTTGTGGCTACTGAATTATGATTTGAAGTAGAACATGCCATTATTAGGTATACAAAAGCTACCTTTTTGTCAAGATGAATTATAGTTTTCATGCATTAAAAGTGATTTTATGAGAAATATTGAAGAATGTAAAAAGAAAACTAGATAGCAAAAATTGTTTTTTATTTTATAGTAGTTTTGTTGTTGTTGTGTAAGTAAATGCTTCTAGGTTTGCTCATGAGCCAACATAACATGTTAACAGCAGAGAAACAATATGATTTTAAGTTACTTTTCTGTCTTACAGAAACATTATTTTTGAAAACCACCTTGTGTCCTTGTTGTTGTTGTAGTTTAGGTTGAGGCTACTTTTGATTAAAAAAATTTCACATAGAAAATAATCAAAAATATGAGAAAATATAGCAGGCCAGGAACCTGTTTCATTTGTTCTCTTTTGCTAATGTTTGTTGATGTTTTTGTTTTCGGTACGTGCTACTATTGACTCATTTCTGTATGCTTCACTGACAAGTCATAGGTTTTTCAGAAAGATAAGTAACCAGCAGCATCTTTTCTACTTTGTATCGTTTTACAAAAATATGTAGCATAGATACATGTTTTCAACAACAAAAAAGATACGTGATGAAGTATTCTACAATTAGACAATCATTTAAACAATTTTTCAAACAGATGTTAAAAAATAGCGACTTTTTACAACATTTTGAATAACAAATGCATATTACAGAATGAAAAAAGTTGACCGCTACCGTGAAATACGACAAAATGTATTGATCTGTATGCCAAAACGTAATACTTTATATAACAGTAAAGCCTAAATGACCAAATGATATAAACAAGTATTTTTCAAAGCTTTTTAACAGAACGTTTCCATATGAATTTACTAATTCATTCTTACAATATAGAAAACAGCATGATTCTTGTAAACTCTTTTAATGTAAGAGGATTAGGAAAAAAACGACAAAAAGGCAAAAAATCTTTAAATATTTAATCGAAAAAAATATGACATTTGTTTACTACAAAGAAGCTCACTGCTCAGAAAATAATAAAAGAAAAATGGAAATCGGAATGGGATGGGGAGGCTTTTTTAGCGGTAAAAATAGTAACAAAAGAAAGGAGTTGCGATATTACTAAACCGTACGTTTTCCGGAAAAATAAATGGATTTAATGAAATAATAAATGGACGACTTATATCCATAGACTTAGAACTAAACGAAAGACAATTTACTATTTTTAATATGTATGGACCAAATACAGATAGTTGTGAAATATTTAAAATATTAAACGACGAAATAGCCAAGAATTCAGATAAAAATATTATAATTGGAGGGGACTATAATACAGTAATAGATATCAATAAAGATAAAAAAGCATGGAAGAACAGACACTCACAAAAATGTAGAAAATTGTTAAAGGAAATTTTAGACACTAATTCACTAGTAGATATATGGAGATTACTAAATCCAAATAAATTTCAATATACATGGCATTCGAATTCAAAACCTGTTATTTTCAGTAGACTAGATTACTTTCTCATATCAGATACAATAGTAAATATAGTAAAATACTGTAAAATAGTACCGGGTTATAAAACTGACCACTCAATAGTTGAACTATCAATTGATTTTATAAAAGGATGATCGAGGACCTGGGTACTTCAAGTTAAATAATAGCTTATTACTGGATGAAGAATATCAGAACATAATAAAACAGAGTATCATCGAAATAACAGACGTGAATAAAAAATACAACTCCTAACGTACTATGGGAAATAATAAAAAGGTAACATAAGAAATGAAACTATCAAATAGCAACATACAAAAAGGAATACGGAGAGAACAAAAAGAAAAAAAAGTTAAAATGAAGAAATAGAACAAATAGAAAATGAACTTATCGAAAAGCAGGGATACTCAGAAGAATTAAAAAGAAAAATGGACGAGAAAAAACAGGAAATAGATAATATTATTGACATAAAAAGTAAATGGCCTAATAATAAGATCGAAAGCGATAAGCATTGGGGGAAACGAAAAAAATAGCAAGTATTTTGCGAACCTAGAAAACGAAATGCGGAAAAGAAAACTATATACAAATTGATCATCAAAGACAAAGAAATTACAAATCAAAAAGACATAATAAAAAAGGAAGTAATGTACTATAGTAAATTGTATTCAAAAACAAACAAAACAGGTTCACATGTGTCGGAATACAATTTCTTTGCAGATAATAATAAAAATTGAATGAAGAAGATAAAACAAAATGCGAAGGTCAACTAACGGAACATGAATGCTTTCAAGCACTAAAAAGAAATGCAAAATCAAAAAAGTCCGGGGTCAGATGGAATATCCGTAGAATTTTATAAATTATTTTGGGAAGATATAAAAATATTTTATTTAGAATCAATAAACTACTCATACAAAATTGGAAAGTTAAAGATCTACAAAAACAAGGAATTTTGTCTTTACTGCCAAAACCAAATAAAAATACATCACTATTGATGAACTGGCGACCAATAAGTTTATTAAACGTAGATTATAAAATAGCAACAAAGGCGATAGCAAATAGGTTAAAAAGAGTTTTAAATACATTAATAAGTCAGTCGCAAACAGGATTTGTAAAAAGGAAGATATATAGGAGAAAAGTACGCACAATATTTGAAACTATCGAATTTTTAAATGAACACGAACAACCAGGTTTACTTTTCTTCGCTGATTTTGAAAAAAGCCTTCGACAGCCTAGACCATGAATTCATGATTAATTGCTTAAAACATTTTAACTTTGGCAATTCATTTATTCGATGGGTAAATACCTTTTATACAGATATATCAAGTATCATATTGCAAAATGGTCATTTTTCTGAACCTGTTCAGATACAACGAGGTGTCAGACAAGGATGCCCTCTATCACCCTCCTTATTCATTCTCTGTATAGAGTTGTTAACAAACTTCATTGCTAAAGACAAAATCATAAAAAGGCATAAAAATTCACGAAAAAGAAACAAACAATCCTTATTTGCAGATGATGCAACTTTTTTCAATAATGGTACTAAAGAATCATTTGAAAAATTAGTATCAGTAATAACAAACTTTGAATATGCGTCTGGTCTCAAACTAAATAGTGACAAATCCGTTATTATGCGAATTGGATCACTAAGAAAAACAAATTTAACATATTGTCAGAATAAGAATTTTACATGGACGTCAGAAAAGCAAAAACATTAGGTATGATTTTTACAAATAATCCACAACAAAATATCAATCTAAACTTAGATCCAAAACTTATAAGTTTTAAGAACTGTTTAAAACAATGGCAACACAGAAAACTCACTTTACTTGGCAAAATTACAGTTACTAAGTCATTTGCACTTCCAAAACTAATATATCCCTTATCGCTACTACAAAATCCACACGAGGTCATTTTGAAAGACATAAGTAAAAACTATGTATAATTTCATATGGGACGGTAAGCCAGATAAAATCAAACGAGAATTGCTGACTTTAGAATATGAATTAGGAGGTTTAAAAATGATAGACATAAAAAAATATATGTATTCAATTAAATCTTGTTGGATAAAAAAAAAAAAAAAAAAAAAAAAAAAAAAAAAAAAAAAAAAAAAAAGACTTACTGATACTAAAAACAAAGGAGATTGGAAAATATTTTATGAAAATATAATAAAACAATATGGAGGATACCTTATTTTTGATTGCAATATCAGTGTAAAAGACGCAGAAAAATTATGTCCAAAAAAAGCTTCTTCTCAGACATATTAAAAGCGTGGTATTCAATAAAGCCATTCGAGCACAACGTGGACGGAAAACAGATAATTTGGAATAACTCTAAAGTAAAAATACAAAAAAGAAATGGTTTATTATGAGAACTGGTATGATAAAGGTATAAAAACATCTAGAACATTTTTTTGATTACAGGATAAAAAGAATTTTATACTTTTGAGATGTTTCAATTTTTTATACAATATACCAAAAAAAAGACTTCCTAAAATACTATCAGCTTATTAGTAATGTACCAAAAGAAAATCAAAGACAACTTAAGAAAAGAGCATTTATCCAACTCTCCGAGAAAACAAACCTTCAAGAAAAATTAAAACAATCCAAACAACCGAACAAAAGTTGTATTCAAACAAATACAAAAACATTAAAAATGTTAAAATTAAAAACTGAATCAGCATGGGAAAAAAGCCTTCAAAAACAGGATCTAGATTGGAAAACAATTTATTGTATAATTTTCAAAACAACCATCGATACAAAACTAAGAAATTTCCAGTACAAATTTTTTGAAGCGCTTAGTCCCAACAAATGCTTACTTATTCCAAGTAAATTAATACATTCAAAACTGTGTGATTTTTGTAGCATGTATGAAGAAACAATTGAACATCTTTTTTTGGACATGTAGACTTACTCAACATTTATGGAATCAATTAGCAACTTTTTAAAAACAAAGTCTCAAAATTGTACTATCAAACAAGAAGACGCATATTTTGGTATAATCGAAAAAAAGAAAGAAATATGCATGCTATAAATTTTATGATAGTTACAATGAAAACTTACATTTTTCAAGCAAAACACAGAGACATGTTGCCTAGTTTTGAAAGTTTTAAATCGTACCTGATGTCAAGAATAATTATTGAAAAGGAAATAGCCTTAGTCAATGACAAACTAATAAAACATAATGAAAATGGTCATTTTTGACTGACTAAATCCAGAACAACAGTCAAAAAATAAAAAGTTTGTTTTTACATCCTCTTCAGAAATGTTGTTTTTTTCATCTCAATTCATAAATTAAAACATATGGAAACGTTCGATCTATTCTCTTTAACTCTTAAAAACCTCTTTCCTACTTTTTGCACCACATTAGAATATGTGGCCTCTTTGACAAAAAAACATCACTTGACTTTATAAAAAAAAAAAAATTCATGTACTTCAAAAAAATAATTGAATATTGACAACTGTATAAATTATTTTGATATCTCGATATTATTTGATTTTGTGTACATGAATATCAGAAATAAAAGAAAAAAAAAAAACAAATTGAAACAATTGTGTTTGTTTTGCCCTTGAGTATAGGTCATGTATCCACTCAATCGCTCTTAATAAACATTTTCAGTCAAACATAACATGTACTACTTTGCTCCAGCAAAAACAAAAAGCTTTGTTAAAGGATTAAAACGTAAAGACACATTCGTAAGTACTTGGAAACAGGAATATATAAACCAATGTCCCTTGTTAGGCTTTCCGCATACTTGTAAAGGCAGACAACATGCTACATAAAGCAACGTTTTCGTGTAATTGAATGCCTAAAGATGTCACACTTGCACGTACATTGTACATGTACAGCTCACAAGCTCTTCTGCTGCTGAAATGAACAACAAAATTAATAATATACAATGCAAAAGCACACAGTAGTCTATTTTATTTATTTCTCAACAAGATTAAGTCAGGTTTTACATATCATAATAACAACAAATTCAAAACATAGCAAAACATGTATTTAGTATAAACATCGCCTTATGACAAGGGAAATACTGTATACTCTAAAAACAAATGAGGGACGGGCAAACAACAAAAAAACAAAAACTAGCATAATGCTGTTCCATCAGTCGTCGCATAAAACAAGTTATGCCATCTTTGAAAGATCATTTAATATTAACTTGCCTAGACATTGTGTCTAAATTCAAACAAAACATATCTTTGCAAGACATTATCTGTTTTTATTTATTTTCTTGGAAGTAGCATGTCAATAGAATTAAACAGTAGGACGAACATAACCGTGTAGTAGTCATAAAGAAATAGAAGACAAGCGCCGCCATGTTCTCCAACCTCTATTTGCCCATTGTAAAATATAAAATCGCTGTCCTTAAAATATAAAATCGCTGTCCTTTAAAAAAGAGATGAGAAGAAACAAATTCCTATCAATGCAGACAGCCGTTTGCTATAAGAAATCATCTTGTGTGCATTGAGAACTTTTTCAAATGTTGTAATATTTATGTCGGCTTGCATATTTGATTGCTAAGACAGCTGCAGCCAGCTTGACAGTAAAACGTTTTCTTTTCTAAATCAAAAATCGACCTATGATTTTAATGATATTTGATGCCATTCTGCTGATTATCTGTTCAAATTAAGTGAATAGACAAGGCCACAGATCAATACAAAGTTACAAACGGACGAACAAGGAAAATGAAAACATAAGATGCCTGATTACAGGAAGTACTGTAAATGTCTGCTTATCTATTAAATGTAAGTAGTCAATAAATACATATGTTAACAATGAGCCAAAGCCGAATACCAAGTAAAAAGAAAAAAATATAGTTTATATTTGTTCTGTTTGAAATGTAAATTTCTAAAATTGTCAATTCCATGCATTTCTTCATCATTGTCAACGCTTTAATACGTATAAACGACATAATCAAAAAAAGTTCTTTTAAGATATCATATGACATATACATTGTATCGTGTACACATTTTACCTAATTACTGCTATATTTAAGTATTTTTGTTCAAAACTTATTTCAATACGAAATGTTTAGTCTATATGTATTCTTAGTTTTGACACTCATTTCGCAAAAGTGCATCATTTATAGATAGGGAACTTTTAACCGATCTCAAGATCTGTTATAACTGCAGTTGGGGCTTTGTTAGCATTTTAGGTTTCGACGAATGTCACAAACGTTACCATAACTTGCACATACTTTCTTCATCCGACCACAGTGAACGTTTAATTTTGCAGACCACAAGGAATTTTGATGAATGAACATAACAATGATTTTATTCATATACTTTTCATATAATAGAAGTACTACCTTGACATTTTAATATCATTCAGCTTTTAAAAATGATATAGCTTTTCTCATTAGGTGCAATGCATCTACAAGGTAATACTAATTTATAACATTGCATGCATTTCTCAACGATTTTATCAATTTAAAAGTCGCGGTAATAGAGCTGTACAATGTACATGTATATCTAAATGAATTTATATATTTTCACAATGACCAAGCCTCCTTGAGAACACTCCTTAGTGTTTGAAATGTGTTATTGCTTTCAATTAGAACATTTTGAAACGTCCTAATAATTTCAGTGTTCTTACAAATATTCTACTAAGAAAATGATTCAAATGTAATAAAAGCACCGCTGCAAATGTAAGTCATTGATAACAATTGTAAGAGCGTCTTTTCGGATATTTGTTATTTTTTGTCACCCTATTTAATCTAAAATTAAATGTTATAACCTAAATGTAAGAAAAGGTGACTTTTGATATATGTTTTTCGAATGCCCCGGTCATACAAGTTTGTACAAATGATGTTGAATACTACGATCTGGCTAAATATACATGCTCAACTTTTGACGGACAGATGCTATTTCAAATAATTTATTAACTGTTGAGCATCGAATGAATGTTCCACAAATCTCTGTTTCATTTTTTATTTACGAGTGTTCTGCTAACTAGTATTCTAGACGGACAAAATAATCTTCAAGTTGTTTTCCCAATCTGACTGAAGGAAATAAGAATATGATTTAAAGTGTTGATTACTCACATCAAGAACACTTACTGCTTTATACAAAACAATTTGAGTTATATACAATATGAAAATTGATTGAATGTAAACGTCTTATTCAATTATTTGTCTATTATGAAAATAAGTTATCTTACAAAGGTTTCAGACAAATGGCTTTTTACACGCAAAATTGTGCATAAATATCTGTCAAAAGGCGTTTGCTCTCACGAATCGTGTGATAATCATTATTTCACATTGTATCGAAAGATGGACAGAGAAATGAGCACACAAATATCTCAGGGCATTTTTGAAGGTTAAATAAAGAAAATACATTCTTAACGTACTTATGTCTAGCGTTTGATATTAGTGTCTGCTGAGATGACTATAAAACGTATGAAAGTGACGAAGAAAAGGAATGTTCATGAAAGAGCGTTTGTTAGTGGCGATTAACGTTGGCACCGTTGTATATGACAAAAGGGAGCCTTGCAATGTCACAAATGAAATGTAATATTCTAAAACCACCCAACAACTTCCTTTCAACAAGGAACATAAAAACGAAGATAAGTCTTCAAAATTTAAAAAAAGAGAGAAAGCTGCTTAAACGGCATTGCTTTCGCCATGTGCAACACGTATAGGACATCACGTGCACTCACCATATCAATTAAACAGTCTACAAAATCTTAATATTAAACACGATACATTAAACGCTTAATGCACCATTCACGGTTTAAGAACCTTTAGATTGTTCTTTCCAAAACTGACTTAGCCTTTTGACAGTCTGATAGTAATATGGAAAATACAGATCATGAGGATTAAGTATAAAAAAGTTAAACTATACAATTTCTTGTTTTTACAACTGTTGACAAAAATAATATGCTAAAGTGTCCGGCGACAAGATATCAGTGTTTTTAACAGTAAATTGATTACTTTACTTTTATTAACCATTCATTAATTGATGAGATTCGAAACGAGAATGTTGAATTGAAATTAGTTGACTATATTCTTTGAAGCTTGTAATTGACAAAAGTGTACTTTTTGGTAACGCACTTACATCGTTTGAAACAGTCTGAACGAAATATGCGTGTTTACTGATTTTGGATTTTTAGAGTTAACCTGATCAGAGTTCTCATTGATGAATATACATTTTTGTATATCAAATAGCGCACGGTCCCAATACCTGCTTTTAACCCTGTTATCAATTAGAAAACAAGGAAAATGAATTTTAAAATTAACTTCGAGCAAATCTGATGATTGGTTTTCAATATGATGGATGAATTTGAATGTTAAGAATGAAAATTTATTTTGTTTCAGAGCGAAACATTTCATGATAATTTACTGCTTGTAAACATTTGAATGTATTGTTTTAAAAGTGTGATATACTAAATAATTCGGGTAAAGTCTGCCGGACCGCCAAATACTAAACAAACTTGAATTTTAGTCAGTCAATAAGGTGAACCACAAAAAGAAGCATTCAATGATTAGAATCTTTGCTGCTAATATACATTTTAATTTATCGCGTAAATAGTATGAAAACTGCCGGATAATATTTCTATGAAATGATAATCGAACTTGGATATTTTCTAATTTTATCTTATACATTTATATGCCCTGAATGTGTAGGTCTGCAGAAGACAAACTAGTATTGTACTATTTACTTTTTCGTCAGGGTCTTAAAGATGGGGACAGTTTGGACATAAAAACGGATTGTTTGATATAATGATTAATTATGTATATTTCAGTATGGAAGAGAAACGTAAATTATCTCTGGACTTTTTACAACACTGTTTATTTAATTAAATGTAATTTAGGAGAGTCTCAAATTGGAGCGTCTAAATTCCGAAAATAATAGCTGTTATACTGCGATCTGTATGTGCAATATGAGGGGGTTTGGCCTTAACACACCATTCGCGTATTAAAGGGTTACATATTGGTAGAAAATCTACTCAATTTCAGGTTTTGTTACACCTCAAGTAGAAAAGTGATTATTCTGATTATTTCTGCAATACAATTAACTAGAAAAATAACGAAACAATGCAGACAGGCAATATCACCAACGATAAAACAAATTCATCCAATTTTGCTTGTTCACAAGGGAATTACATTACTGAAGTAGTTATGAGACACAAAAGACAGAGCATTTTTTTATTTTAATTTTGAGAGAAGAAAATTACAATCATTTACACAGTATGCGACATCTTAAAGTCCCAGGATCTTTTTTAATTTACTGATATTATAACATATATATATACTGATACGAAAATGATAAAACCATGTTCTATTCACTCTAAAACAATGTTGACATATTCATTTCTTTTGTATTTAAGTTGCTTCTTCACGAAAAAGAGTTTAAACTATATCAGATAAATAAGTTACAATACTTTTAATTTTTAAGATGAACACATACTATTTTTTATTAGTTAAAAGGATAGTTTGGTAACGGAGCTATGTCGAAAAAATACAAGCAACACGTAGAAACAAACTAACAATGCATTATAGAATTATTTTTTGTCACAATTTCATTGCACTATAGTGACTAAGGTCTGTCACGGATGCGTATGCAACTTTGCACGAATATTTTCTGATTGGCTGGTTAAAAAGGTTTCTCTTATTGTAACGATTTAAGTTGAACCTCGCATTAAAGGTATGTTATTAAAGTTGAGATCTAGTGAGCATATTACATGTCAACGAGTGTCACAAACGTTATCATAACATTACACTTACCGTGAATGTTTAAATAGGATACTCAGACAGTAAAAAGATGTGGTGAATAAACATTTCAATGATTTCATTCAAATACTTTTTATAATACAATAACAACACTTGGACTTTTTAACCATCATTTAGATATTTAAAAGTAATATGTATTTTTCTCATTCGGTGTAAGGCATCCACAAGACATGATAATATCGAGAGCTATATTTAGCACAGTATACAAATTTGGAACCATGCCGTTTTCAAATATTTCGTATTAGTTTCTGAGTAAAAAGTATAAACAATGTAGCACTTTCTTATTACATAACATTCACCAGCTAATATTTTTATTTTCTAACCTCCTCTCCCCCTTTTCATTATATTTCAGGAATGAGCACCACTGACACTCCTCGTCATGACTGGGATAAATACATACACCTATCATGCCGGAAGAACGGGAATTATTCCAAGATTGAAGCTAAAGGCTATAGTTTTGTGCAACCGTTGCCGATGCACAGACTATAAGATAATGATTTGTTTTGGAATTGAAATTGGATCTTGAATAAATCAAAGACAAGAAATCATGCAACCGTTTTCTGATGTGAACATTCCACATCACATTTAAGGGTTTTACGACTGATGTCGGATCAAAAACTAACATATATATTTATTATCCTAAACATTTAAGTATATATCCAGTCATAAAAAAATTACGCCAGACTATAATTCAAATTGAAAGAAAAATAGAATTAAATATTTTTTTCTTACAAATTTTCAAAAGGGAACGTTGTTTAGAACCAAAAGGAATTTAACTACAGTGCATGCATTTCCAAACTAGGATTTCAGTTTTATTAGCAACGGTAATGTAGCTGTATAATTATCTTGATTAATTTATTCATATAGTTTCACATTGGTCAAGCACTCCTTAGTCTTTGGTATGTGTTATTTGTTTTAATTAGAAACTGTTGAAAAGTCTGATACGTTAAGTGTTCTTAAACATATTCTACTAAGAAAACGATTCAAAGGTAAGGAAAGCACCTCTGCAAATGTGAGTCGGTGATTAAAACTGTTCAAATAATATGATCAATTCACTTTGCAAACATAAAGCTTGGCAAATGTGGCTGTTCGTCTTGTTAGGATATACTTATACTGCATATATCCTTTCATTATTTACAAAGAGTTTATTGAATATGCATTGGAGTCTGTTGTACTTACGCAAAACGAATGTAAAATTTCAATTTAGAAACGCCTTTAGAATTACACATTTTTTCGAATGATTTCATGACATAATTATATAAAAGGTTACTCACTTCTCCTGTAATTACATGTACGGTATATGATGCATCGTGGGAAAAAGAGTGTTATCGGAACACTTTTTTTCATGTATTTTTTTCGGATGGCCTATTTACCTTTGTGCCGGTTAAATTTGTAATTTTAAATAATGTCACTGTTTAGCACTGAATGACAATTTTAAAAATTGCTGTGTATTCTTTTTAGGGAAAAGTTCTGCTAATTAGTATTCTAGACGCACTAAAATAATCTTAATATTGTTTTCAACATCTGACTGAAATAAATGAGAATATAGTTTATAAGTTGATAACTCACCACAGGAACACTTATCTAAGGTCCACCCTGTTTTATATGAAAAAGTTTATGTTACAAACAATGTTCCAGACATATATGCAAATTGATTGAATGTAAACGTCTTATTCAGTTATTTATTAACTATGAAATTGTGTTCTCTTGCCAAGGTTTCAGACAAATGATTATTCACACGCCAACTTGTGCAAAATATATCTGTCTAAAGGCGTTTGCTCTTACGAATGGTGTGATAATTCTTATTTTATGTTGTATCGGAAGATGGACAGAGAAATCGGACGAAAAAGTACACAATTACCTCGGGTTGGCTGACCACCTATAGTATAGCTTAGAATAAAATCATTTTTGCAGGTTGGAATAAAGAAATTACTTTTTTACATGTGCTAAGGTTAATGTCTGCTGAGATGGCAATTGAAGGCTACGATAAATAGGATTTTGTTTTCAAAGAGCGTTTGTTAGTATTCATTTAATGTTAGGCAACAAGCAAGGTACACACTTTTGCTTAAACATAAGCTTTGTAAAGGCATATCTTTCGCCATGTGCAACAAGTATAGGACGTCACGTATACACTGCATCAAATGCGCCTAAATGTATCGATCAGATAAACAGTCTACAAAATCTTGATAACAAACACAATACATACAAAACGGTTTATGCATCATTCACCGTCTAAGAGACCTTTTGATTGTTCTTTCCAAAGCTGACATGTTTTTTTACAGCTTGATACTAATATGGGTAATACAAACATGAGTATTATGTTAAAAAGAGATAAAATATACAGCTTCTTGTATCAACAACTATTGGCAAAAATCTCAAAATTGATTTCAATTTGTTTTTGGTACGCTAGCATAAATTGAATTGTTTGTACCTGTCGTAAAAAAATCAGTAAATTTAACAGTTAGTTGATTAGCTTTCCTTATATCAAATGTCCAATTATTTAAAGGATTCGTCACGAAATTGAATTGAAAATAATTGACTATAATCTTTGTAGCATGTAATTTGAAAATAGGTATTACTATTAGCAGATAACACGTCCGGACTTTGGAACATGGTGGGGGTAAGAGGGGGGGGGTGCGCACCATAAACCGGTTTAAGCTCCCATGGGTTTTTGCCACTGACCGTTCCAAGGCGGGGCCCCACGTGTTCCTTAATGTCGTTGCCTCGTGTTTTGCTGTGTGCTGGGTGTGTTGGTGGTGGTGGTGGGGTGTGTGTGGGGGTGTGCGGTGTGTGGGGGGGGGGTGTGTGTGTGGGGGTGGTGTGTGTGTGTGTGGGGGTGGGTGGGGTCTGGGGTGTGGGGCTCCTTTTGGGAAGGGGGGGGGGTTTTTGGTAGGGGCAATTCCTGTTTGATATTATTTTTGTTTTTTTTGTACATTTTCGTTATCACTTAAATCAGAGCCTTGGCAAACAAAAACATGTTTCTTGTTGTTGATCGTTAAATTTTAATCAAATAAAGAGCGGTCGTAATACCTGTTTGAAACCGTGTGTTAAATTAGGAAACAACGAAACTGAATTTTAAAATGAAGTTTGAGTAAACCTAATCATTGGTTTGCAGTTAGAAATACAGAACTTAAAATAAGAACTAGATCTTAGCGAGAGCATATGTATGAACTGGAATGTTCAGAATGTAAATTTATTTTGTTTCAGAAAGGAAATTCTATGATAACCCGAATCTTTACTGCTAGTATACATTGAATCGTTTGAATATAGTTGGATGATATACTCAGAAATTCGGGTAAAGTCAGTCGAAACACCAAATACTTAACATACTTTAGTTGTATTCAATAAGCAACGAGAACCACACAAAGAAGCATTCCGTGATCAGAATCTGTAATACTAATATACATTTGAATTTAATTGCGTAAAACACGGAAATTGCTTGATTTATATCCATATAAAATGATAAAGATAAGACACCAAACCCTGATACAAATGCATTTAAAATACGTTCTGGATCATTTAATGACAAAATTAGTCCTGACAATATGCTCAAACACCGATGTTAGCGTCATAATACGTGATTTTTGGTATCATAAAAGATACAACAACATGTATGCACACATGTAGATTATCAAAATTAGTGTCAAATACAATTTCACAAGTACTGAAGCAAATAATACGATCAAACAAATACAACGGGAATGATTAACAATATTTTGTATTTACAAATACATACATTAATTTTAGCATACAGCGGTATAGTGAAAACGGCAAAATGTTATTGTTAACCTTAAGTAATTTCATAATAGTTTCAAACTGAAACAAAATAAAACACACTACATATTAACGAGTAATGCAGACCACAGCCCATGTCTTACAATTAAACTAGATATAACTAGTATATTAGAAAATAGGTTATAATCATTTAAAATTAAAAAATCGGACATGTAGTCAAAGGGTATTTATGCTTTGTCGAACAATACAAACAACAAAAAGAAACAAAATAACAATTTGAATTCAATTGATGGACATAAATATGGAATTACATTAATAAATTCAGATCGTCTGCTCTCAGTCTACAGATATCAGGAAGCAAAAATCGAGGGTTGACCGCAAAACTGTTGTAACTCATTCTTTATTTCATATAAGTTACTGCAGTTTTGCGGTCAACCCTCGAAATGTACTTATACAGATCTAAACTGTCGAAAGAGTAAATCTTATTATCTTCATACAGTAGGAAATGAATACAACTTTTTCGCTTGTTTGTCCCCATGTAAAGAGATTTACGCAGAAAATATGTGGGATCATTTATATCTAGAGGGTTTTTAAGATGTTAAAAGCTTATGTCCTCAGGAAACGGTAAGGAGTTCCTAAACCTGTCATAATTTGTTTGTTTTGCAAATAGACTGAGGGAAATAATACTGAACAATTGTTACGCAAAAAATGTTGTCAATATTCGCGTGTTTCACTTCTCTGCTGTAAGCTAGAAGCATTGTAAATGCTTAACTGCTGAATAAACTGTTGTTTGGTATTGAAGAAGACGATGTTCATAAGTAGATCTGCAAGCTGTCACTGTTTTCTAGACAATTACTCAAAGTATCTACAACCTTTTTATTGTTAAATTACGACCAGAACAATAATTACTAAAATCCAAGTTATGTTCTTGAATAAATTCTTCAACAATTTAAGCTCTAGGTCTAAAACAGGATGAAAACCTCTAACAATAAACATAATATATTCAATTTACAAGCATATTTGTGCCGATGAGAGACCTATTGGGACTTTCTGGTACTTTGTTTAAAACCAGGCATAAGCTCCCAAATGTAAAACAATTTACCATCCATCCCATAGATATTTATTTAATTACTCGCATATTATCATGATAAGTCTGAGAAAATACAACATAATGTGTACAAAACTCAAATGTGCTATTAAAGTATCCATCATTGGTTTAATGAACAGACCATATACCTACATATCAATAAAATCTGAAACAAAATAGTAAAATAATGAACCGAGATGGGGCATGGTAGAATATAGAACATTTTCGGTTATAAACTTATGTCATAGAATCAGACAAATTGCCGAATGTCGCATCTCTAATTCATGTAAAAGAATTGATAATGTATAACAATTTGTGTCAATTATTGAGTTAAGATACAATGGCGACACATTGGCAAAGAGATCGAAACGATATTTTGATACCAATGAATGATCAACATTATATCATTACATTTAAAGACGATCGGCGCCAACTAGTAAGAAATAGAAACATATTGCACATATCTGCAACATCGAAGGGATCATCTTAATACAGCGACGTAAATAAATTGATATGATATCGAAGCTTTATTCAAAAGATGTAGGATCAACAGATTATTGACAATATACTGCGTTGTTTCTGAAACCGTTCTTTTAGAATAATTGTACGTGGTGAATCACAGAATATTTAACATTCTATGGTACTAGTAAATATTTAAATAAAATATATACTAGCGGAAAAAAGAAACTGTGTATGGGTATAATATGCTATAACTTAGGAGATATATAAGAAATCAGAAAAATAAGAAGAAAAAAATTCAACAGGGTTTTATCTGACCTTTATTTAACACAAGCTCAATTGATATGGTTATTGCATCAGCAGCGATCAGTTTTCAGAGACGTTCTCTAAGCAAAGTTCATCTCATCAATACCGCGTATGTCCACCATTGGAATCGATGCATGCTATGGTACTATTAAATATTTAAATAAAATATATACTAGAGGAAAAAAGAAACTGTGCATGGGTATAATATGCTACATGTATAACTTAGGATATATATAAGAAATCGCAAAAAAAAATTCAACAGGGTTTTATCTGACCTTTATTTAACACAAGCTCAATTGGTTATTGCATCAGCAGCGTCTTGGATAGAGATCAGTTTTCAGAGACGTTCTCTAAACAAAAGTCATCCCATCAATACCGCGTATGTCCATTGGAATCGATGCATGCTTTGCAACGACGCCTCATTGATGCGACAAGTGTGCTGAAAAATGCCTGGGGAATACTATTCCAGATTCTCACAAGCGCACGTGACAGGTCAGGTAACTTCAACGGCTGATTTTGGAGGCGACGTAAGCGACGCTGCATCCCATATCACATGTGTTCTATAGGCGACATATCCGGTGATTTTGTAGGTCAGGGCAGCACATTGACATTGTTCGGGATCAAGAAGTCGGTGACGACCCGCGCGACGTGCGGGCTAGCGTTATCCTGTTGCAGATTGCTGCACAAATGGAAGGACGTGAGGCCGTGTGATTTCGTCACGGTATCTGATGCCTGAAAGTGTGCCGTCCACAACCACAAAAGCTGTTCTGCCACGGGATGAGATGCCACCCCACACCATGACACTACCTCCGCCGAATGGACGTCGCTGAATCACACAACTGTCATGGAAACGTTCACCAACACGACGGTACACTCTAGAACGACCGTCGCTGCTGTCGAGATGAAACCTGGATTCATCCGTGAAAAGAACACGTGCCGAGTCATGTTGCGTGAAGTGTATGTATGGTCTACACCAGGCAAAATGTGCTACACGATGACGTTGCTGGAGAACAGGACGTATGGCTGGACGTCGTGGACGTATGCCTCGTTCAAGCAATCGATTACGTACCATTCGGGGACTAATTCTTCTAAGGCCAAGATTCTTCTAGCCGTCGCAGTAGCAGTTCTGAGTCGTTCACGGAGGTGAAAGACCGGGATGTACGTATCCTAGCGATTAGACGTTACGCGTGGACGTCCCAAACTGTTGGTACCGTCTAAACAAGGCGTCTACAGTATTTAGGTGCACACCAAACTGTCTGGCAACGTCAGTATGACGTACACAAGCTTCAATCATGCCTACGGCGCGGCATCTGTCAGTTTCGTTCAACCTTGGCATGGCGTATCAAAGACGTTTTTCAAAATTATGCTAGTTTTGTGTCAACACTATGCTTTTACACAGGTGTAGGCGACACACGTGTTTGCGATTGACTGCTGGCCGACAAAAACGTGAAAACGAAGACGTTGGCCAGACAGACAAACTACCCGTGCAACTCATGCACTGACCAGTGTAAATGATTGAGAGGAATACACAACTTATCTGTGTAAAGTTTCAAGCTTTAATCTATAAAATTGAGCGATACATGAACATTTTACACATGCAGAGTTTCTTTTTTTCCGCTAGTATATATTTACTGCAATGTTCTACTTTTACGTTTAAAATATATCGAATTACTTCCCCCTTATTGATTAAGAGCATGATCTCTTTGCTGTACAATTCATCATGTTATTAACTAAATTGGCAATTATCTTTTATTTCATCACACACATTTTAAGGGTTATGACATTCTATGTGTGAGGTTTGCAAGACTTGAGTTTCACTTGAAGTTGTGCTTATGATTGCAAATGTCATTTTTTGTGAGTTTTCACATATCTGTGATATGTCACATGTTTAATTGTAAAGCGCCCTTGAACGTATATTTCGTATGAAAAGGACGCTCAATAATTCTGGTATAATAATAATAATAATTGATAATACCATATGTTTTAATTATGTAGACACATATTCATGGACGACATGTTTCAAAAAGAGTTTTGGCGCTATAGCTGTTGAAAAAATGAAATACTATTGTAACATTCGTATGCAATCAATCTTTTGTATCTTTGACAATTCCAAACCCTATTCTTCATTTCAGATGTTAATATGGATCACTCCCTAGACATGTAATAATTTCCGTCTCAGAAGAACGTTTATTTTTTAAACATTTTCGCGCCGCTCGTGAAATACGCTTATTTCTTTTTGAGCGTCTTGTACGTAAGAATTACATAGTGTAGCTTTTGTGTATGTTTAGTAAAATGAAAACGTTTAGGGTATTTGCAGTTTCCAGTCATCGTAGATTTACAGGTAACGCAATCACTACCAAATAAACTATAATCTTAGCTGAAAAGTAAAATAACTCTTCCGCCACCACCTCGAACAGTTTTTGCACCAAATGTAGATATGAAAAGTAAACACTACGTATTACATCAATATTTTGAAATGAGAAAAGAGGAAAGGATTTATTAAACTCTAAACTCGTCCAAAAGTATAATATAACGATGTGGGTTTACGGAATTAAAAAGTCTGAAGGTCAAAGTGTACAGACTTGGCATTATCCTGCATTCATCTTACCGATATACTAATAAATGATAAAAAAGTGTCTAAATGAAAAGGAACAAACTCATTTTTAAAAGAAAGGCTTTATTGAATTACCAAGTGTTTCCCCAAGAAACATGGCTTTATTATACATACCAAAATTTATGACAAGAGGGATGATTTTAATTTTAGTATTGTAAATTTCCCCCATTTGGATGGGGATGTACCTCATGCTACATCTTATGGGGTATACATTTCTCAGTTAATTCGGTTTGCCAGAGCGTGTAGTTATGTTGAGGATTTCAATGAACGTAATCAATATATTACAAATAAACTTCTTCAACAGGGCTACCGTTATTACAAATTGCGTAAATATTTTGCTAAATTTTACTATCGTAATTCTGATTTGGTTTTGAAATTCAATAGTAATCTAAAGACTCTTCTGCGAGAAGGTATTTCAAAACCCGATTTTTATGGGGATGTGGTTTACAAAGTTCGTAAGATTTTGGGTCATGGCAATTTTCCAACTGTATTTGCTAAAATTATAAAACGTTTTGTTAAAAAGAGGTTACGACCCAACTGTTTTGAGACACACCGCATGTTTGGTGTTCAACCCGTTTACAGTTGGACGCTACGCTTCCCTCTTTGATTGTGTCTGACGGAAGAGGGGAGGACTCTGTGATGGGCAGTTTCTAAATCCCACTGGGACGAAACTGTTTTGATTTCTGTCCTCTGGCCTGTTTCGTCGGGCCCTTAAGGATGTTTCTCTTGGTGCTCTGCCTTCTGCAAAAGGCATTGAGTACATACGTTTTTTGGTTCTCAAGGTTTGCTTTTATATATTTATACACGAGCATTTTTGTGTTTTACATACCAGCCTTTTGTTTCCATTGCGTGTGTTAGAGATTCACCTAGCAGGGATTACTTTTATTTACACTGTCCTGTGACTTTGGAACATGGTGGGGGTAAGAGTGAGGTAGGGTGCGCACCATAAACCGGTTTAAGCTCCCCAGTGGTGTTTTTGCCACTGACCGTTCCAAGGCGGTGCCCCACTGTGTTCCTTTAATTGTTCGTTTTGTCCTCGTGTGTTTGCTTTGTGTGCTAGTGTGTTTGGTGGTTATGTGTGTGTGTGTGTGCGTGGTTGTGTGTCGTGTGTGTGGCGTGTGTGTGTGTGTTGGTGGTGTGCACTTCGGGTGCTGTGGGGTTCGTTTTGGGGAGGCTGCGTTTTTGGTACGTGGCATTCCCTGTTTGATATTATTATTATTTTTTTTTTCACACAGTGATTCGTGCAGCCTAGAACAGATCATTAACGCTACCACTAATCCACGAAGTGACTTATAACGGATACAGAAGAAGCATATGATGACACTGTATCGTATTCCCCGAGTATGAATTCTTTAGTGGCAACTGGAATTCTGCGTGGAACTTACTAAATTTAAGCTGAGTCATGTATGTCATCACATTAATATCATTGGCCATACCTAGCACCACACTACCGGTAACAGGTATATCTCACTAAAAACGAAACAAGTAATACAGTAACAAATTTGGACAGTAATAAATTAGGGTACATTTTACCGAAGAAATTTTCCAACTAGTTTGCTAATTTAAAACTATGTACTGTACACATTGGCAACAAGCAATAAATGCGATAGTATCTGTCTATTGTGCACTCGCCGGTTACTTGCCTGTTCCTAACCGATTACAAGCTATGATATTAATTTGATTTTCACAATTTAGAGGTAGCCAACTTTTAGGATTATTCATGGAGATAATAGAAAAACAGAATTACAGAACCGATGTTAACAAAACTTAATTAATTTTATCAGTAACTGGTGTATATAACTAGTACTTAGTAAATAAAGCAAAGTGATGATTCAAGATATGACCTGGATTCAAAAAAACATCAATTTGCTTGGAATATATAGGGGGTTACACACATAATTGTTTTACCTTTAACACTTATAATTTCTTCGATGATCTTCTGAGTCATATCCTTAACAAGACCATTGGAGAAGAATACCTAGTTTAAGATATTCTACTTATGCATGTGTTAAATGTAGTTGGATATCACAAATGTTGATTGTATGATTCAAATTATTTTGAGAAGGAGGAGTGTTACAAAATGAATATATCATTATGAGCGTTCGGATAGCTTGACTGCGAATTATTTATTTCCTGTAATGGTTAACTGCGTAGCATTCTATAAGTCTCTAGGTTAAGTTGAATTGCCGAACGACAATGCCAGAACACAAAAACTGGTTTGTCTTTGAGAAATATCTGCGGTCAAAAGTTCAGTGCTGATTATTGGCCTTATGCATAAAGTCCTAACAATCTCCGTTGAAAAATATAAAGGTTATACTTTATGATGAGTTTGATTTAATGTCTATCTAAGAAAATACCCTAAACCACAGACTTTATTGCTGCTTCTAGAATAATAGAAATATGACTATCATTAACAAAATAAGATATATTTTTTCTCATTAAATTCCCAATATCTGGCTGCACGAAACATTCTGCCAAGGCTAAACACGGTTACAAACATTGAATTGTATCGAGATAGACGAAGCATAGTAAGTGTACTGCATACGCTGAACCGAAAACGCGTGAATGCAAGCATTTACACTTAGACTTTATCTCTTTGTTATTGGTTCCTAAAGCAGTAACAAATAAAAAAAATGTAAATATAAAGTGTTCAGCAGATAACAACTTAAAGGTGCACTATGAGTAGGTATAAACTTTAAAACAAATCATAACATAATGGATACCCCACGAAAGGCTATCAAATGGTAGCATCTATACTACTTTTATGGGAGTCATCAACTAAAATTAGCTTTTCATTTTGACCCACTTGGCCAAAATACATGTATATGTAAACTATGATATTTATGGTGCAATTTTACATAATATTTTGTGATGTAGAGTTTGAAAAAAATCATAATGTCTTCATCTTTCCATAAACGCCATTAATCACCATAATTAAACTTCACTGGAGATTCATTTGTTTGGTTACGGGGTACCGCAACACATAAAAATGTTTGTAAGCAACAAAAAAAAATCCGGTTTTTGTCGTTTACAATAACGGAAAGTTTAGACAAACAAATGGCATATATGTTAATATGACACCCGTAAATCGCAATCTGCAAAGATACACATTTTCGGTACCTCCACTTAATTCCGTTGCTGATACTGAATATACGGCATTTACGTACTGTTCATTCTTTCTGTCTTTCATATGTTTTATTGTTGTCTTTCAAGACAAAAGTATGACTTCATTTGACAAATTTTGACTGATGTTTTCGGATGCAAGTGAACAAATAAGCAAAGGAACGCATATTCAGTTATTACTTGAATGTTGTTTCTGCTGATTAAACGAAAGTAAATTGAGGCAAAAACCGTTCGTAGACACTTCCCACTTTTACTGCATTACGAAACTACCCCGTAATACAAAGGAATACATACATCAAAAGTGATTAAAGCAGTTCTCGGGCATAATTTAGAAATTGATTGACAGTGATTGAAGTAAAACTGACATTATGTAGCAGAGGGCAGACAGTAATTCTATAAATATCAAACCGTATGTAGCATTCCAACAGCACCATAAGTAATCGTAAGACAGTACATACGAGTTATTTTTAGGACATATATAAACACATTACTTTTTGCTGACGCTCAAATGTTACGAAATATTTGTCTTGTCGGACGGGACATGTAACTGTGATAAGGTACACCTCTTCTGGGCACTATGTCAAGCCTTGATCAACTAAATATTTACATAATCTACATCTGTTAACTGCCTAGCATGCAATACATTAGTTAAAAAGTTAGACTGTTTTTGTTGTTCCATCCCCATTAAGAGTACACTTTAAAACATAAAAGGGAATGTTTGCCCGTTTTTATGTATATATTATTTTTGTTCTACTTTACATGAAAGTGTGGGGACCATAAATACATGAAAAACGAGTTTAACACGGGCAAGCAATAATGCCAAAACAATGTAAAATTACAAGAGTGTAGCAAAAGATTCGGAATAGAGACATAACTACTGGTAATTGAACTCTTATAAGTAAGATATGAACTGCATTACATATATAAGAAAAGCTGAAGATGTTTTACCGCCAACGTTTTGAAATATTTATTTTTTACAAATGATCAAGGTTAACTTTTATATTTTAAAGTAATGGTAAAGAATGATAAAAGAATATTAAGACACATTTCTCCTATCTTGGAAAATGGACGCAATACCACTGCGCCACGGTACAATATGTGGATAATTATTGTGCCAACGTATTTAAAATTGTGACCAAAAAGGAATAACTCATAACACCCCAACAACTTAACTAAATAACATTTTTAAAAAATAAATGTAAACAAAAAATGATAACGGCATGTTTAACAAATCAAACCTTTAAATTACAGTCATATTTTGTTCGTTGTTTTAAAATGACTTTTTTCTAAGCTCGTTCATGTATGTACAATTGATTTAATTTCATGCTTCCAAAATGCATAATTTGTTTTTTAAAAATGCAGGTCGCAAATATAATATAAATTTGTGGAGCCGTGTCATTTCAAAACTGCCTTGACATCTTGTGTTAAGTAAATTTTAAAGAAAATGTCTATTGTATTTACTTTATTTATATGTGTAGAAATATCCCATCCCTTTGATTATAGCCTTGACTATATTCCCAATGTTAACGCATAATTGGAACCAAGTGTTGTTTACTGCTAAAGTCAATCCCAAGAATACAGCTTGGATAGAATTGGATTTCCTCTTACAAGTATTTCTAATAAAGGTTTGATTTGCAGCGTACTCGGAGACAAAATTGTACTAGGTGTTAGGAAAGGATATAAGTTGAAGCCCGTCAATTAAATTCAGGAAGAATAAGAGATCAATATGCACCATTCAACGAATGCTTAAACAATTATGTCAGCTGGCACGGTTTAATTGCTGTAATGAATCGAGACAGTTCGGTAGTTGAATGAAAGGTAGTGCTTTGTCATTTAAGAACTAGCAATAATTTGAAGCTCTGTTTTGACATAACTGCAAGTTATAATATTAAAATGTTAGGTCAAACACAGGAACAAAGGTGAAAAAACCCTGACCACCAGTAAAGTTGGTCAAATAAATGAATTACCGTCAATGTTCTATAATGTAATTAACTACTTATTTCTACAAACATATTTGTATTTTGTCTTACTGAATATTTTCGTGTTCGACTCGTACAACAACCCAAGCTACAAAATTGACAGCAAGCCATAAATTCATTTATTTGCACCTTAATGTCAGGAAAACACGCTTTTGCTATTTTAGTCAAGCTCAGGACATAACAGAGAGACTTGCACTGCAGTTTACAAAGAAAAGTGGAAGTAAGAGTAATTATTGTGATCAAACTTACTAATTTTCATCCCCAAGGGAACGGTTAGAACTAGTGTGCACTATATGGTTCATTTAGTTACGATTCAGAAAAATGGTGGTTTGGTTGCGATTTGGGCCTGTAGAAGGATGGAGACAGTAACAACAGCAGTTATGTATTCTTTTTACAAACCAATGTCAATAAATATTTTATCAATGTTAACACCATTTCATTCGTTTTCTTACATTAATTTTGAAAAAAGAATTAATTTTGAAAAACAGAAACAGCGATTTTTTTTACTTTTTAGTGACAACCCCTATGTCATTTATAAAAATATAAAAAAACATTCAGTCGTTCTTCCAGATATTCAGAATTATACGCCCTGTCGCAAGCCTTTTTTTACCGACTATAATTAGAGTATATTTTCGTAAATTGCAAGTTAATTTCCCACAGCCATAAAGAAACATATTTAACCCTTGAAAAAAAGGCTTAGTAAAAACACAAAGTAGTGTGTGATTTTATACAGACATACCCATTTAAAGGCTTGGTAGAAAGTAAGGTTTCGACAAAATTAAATAATTAAATTAACTTTCCTACAGAGTAAATTCTAGCTATAAAGTGAAACCATTCGGTATCATTTCCCTCATGTCATATTCAATGTAATGGTTGTCGTTCAGTTTAGAATAAATTGCGGAATAGTTACACGAATGAATAAGGAACAGGTCATATTGTACTTGATTTTGCGAGTCAAGAAAAGTGCAATGTTGATACTTCCCTAAGTAGGTTTTACAGCAACACCGTGAAGGCCGCGGTGACTTTGTACCATAGACAATTGATACCCAGAACAATCGTATGATGAATTAACCACGATGTCTGAATAAATACATGCCAGTCTTTCGTATGAAAATGTCCGTTATTTTGATGTCGTCCGGATGAATACGCTACGTATCGGCATGTGTGAGCCATTATTGAAGATGTAGAGAAAGTGTTAATCACTGCGATGTAGTTTATGCTAAATCAGACCAAGCATTTTTGGTAATTTGGGAAACTCAAAATGACATGATATCGCAGATGACCATAACTTTGTGGTTAGTGGAAGTTTCATAACAAGAAGCTGTGATTCGTTTTGCTAATATTATAAAACCATAGTACTTACGTGCATAATTCGTTTAGTTGTATTCATCCATTCCTACGACGAACCCTAAAGAAAAATAATTTTTCGTGTTTTAACAAGTGGTACTTTTTAGGTTGGCGAAAAGTCAGAAGGTGGTCATGATGAATAGCGTTAATATACCGGATGTGGGATTACAAACCTGTCTAGTAAAGCTATTTATAAGCTTGATGAAAATGTGTATCTCTCAGGATAAAATAAATCACAGCAAAAGTTTTTCCATACTGCCTTTCAAATTATTTAATGAAAAAGACGTACTATTTTTCTGTTTGATCAGTATGATTTAGCTGTAGATGTGCTAAATTATGGAATTCTGCAAATTCAACTAACACAATATAGGTGGTCTGAGGTTAGTTTGTAAAATCAAACACTTATAAAGCTCAGTGCTTTAGTATGTCAGTACACGATCTTACAAACTTTCTCTATTGCTGATAGTAACACTTAACTCGCAAATTAAAATCACAAAGACCATGTGCGACCTAAACAAGAAATTAAAGTCATTATATTTTAGTGAAACTTGATGGATGAGCTGCCATGTAAATGACAGAATTCATAACGAGATTCCAAACTTGAAAATTATCGATAATAGAATAATTTGTTGGTGAAAATTCGTAAATGGGATTTGAAACTATGTTTGCTAACAAAGATCAGTGACGGAACTTATCACAATGAAACATCTACTCAAAATAATTGTATGTGTTAAACATAAACCCCAAAATATTAGCTGGTTAAGAGGACTTAATAATTCAAAGAGAAGGGACTGTACCGTCATCCTGTAGGACAGTGTTGTTATATTAACGTCCATGAAAACTTAGTTGTGAAATGTAAGATTATACATATATAAGGAGGAGGTAATCACACGAAGACATAGGTTCGAGGGATGCTATATGGATTACTTTTCGCTTTGTAAATTTAGTTTCCAATCTAAATAAGTCAACTTGACCATTGCAAAAGCAGCCCGATTGCACAAATGGAAACTATTATGCGTTTAGTTGTTTTGACTTCGTACACATAAATTTGCATAGCTAACATACTCACGTATTAAAAATTTGTTTTTTTTCTTGAGTTTTAGTTTCTTTATAAAACAAATTTGCAATGGTACTGTTTGTTTATCTCAAGAACAGGCTAGATTTTTCTACAATGGCATGTCCCTTTTTTATGTTATAATCTAGCGTTTTGATTACACCGTCCTTCGTTTCTTACTGAGTAACTAAAATCTAACATTCCTGAGGTACGCGCAGATGTTTCGCTCGTTTCATACATGACTATCTCTTTTATCTATACCCTCGCATAACCGTAATGACTAGTAAATAATAGATAATTGATATAATAATAATTTCTATCACAACAGTAGCACAAATTTATTGCTTTATGCATACTTGCGCTATTAAATGAATGTCACGATGACTTTTCATACTTTAAATGGTACGAAATTTGTTAACTTCAATGATTTCAAGGATTCTGCTACGCAGTGAGTAAGTCAAGTAAATGCAGTCGTTCCTTAGTTAAACCATTTTTTACAGAATTACACCACGCTTTGTGCGGGAACTGATGCTTTTATTTGTTTCACCTGATGTTAAATAGCCAAATTTTACTAACTGACCACAGTTCTTTGTGTTTGTCGTGCTTTTCTTGTACCCTTGCTTTTATCAAAAGAGTTTCTGATGCCAAGAATCAACATATAAAATCGAATATTACGATTGACGTTATAAGCGTCAACATGAGCAGGAGGGACAATTTTCTCCACAACGATAATCCGCGAATATGACTACCATTTGTAATGCGATTTTCTACAAATTTACAATGCTTAAATTTCGAAACGAAACAACAATATTATGCCATTTCATTTATTAGTCAATATGTTACCTATTTCGTACATTTAGAATACTATGAAAATTAGCATAACGATTACAGGCGCACACTTTTACTTAACGGCACATTTTTTCTCCACACGAAATTTCAGTGATAAAATAGAAACTTTACAGGCAATTCTACAAATTTAAGTTTACGCTAAGAAAACAAAAATACTGTTACAGATTTTAAATTTCATATCGTTTAAAATTAAATTTAAATAAATTAAGGTACATGCTATCTCCATCTCCGTGTTAATGCTTTCGGTACGTTATTTTAAAGATCTTACGCAATTTCGATGAATCATTACATAGACATTACCGAATATCCTTTTTGAATATTGTTTTTACCGGTCTGGACGTCATTTCGTGTGATTTATGGACGCCATATGGTCTTTTCCGGTCGGAAATACAAGCGGTTTATGAATATCATTTACAAATAAAAGGGAAAATAGATTTTCATGTTACATCTTACGCAACATTATTTTCAGATATTTCGTTGTGTTTTGCATGTCATACCTTGCATATAATTTCAACACAAAATTTACCACAGGAATCAGACTTTTATTATTAACACATTGATATATAACTTAATGCACGTATGTTTTTGAAATAGCACTATGTAAGCTGATACTTACCAAAAGTAGTGTATTTATGTTGTGCCGAGTTAGCATGCGCGACGTCAAGAAGAATTTAATTATATTTGTTCGCTGCCCCAAAGGTGAAAACATAAGCTTTAAAAGTGACCGAGATAACAGCTTCTTATATACAGCTCAATGATCAAACTGTTCCTATCTAATTTCTTTCCGACGGGAGATTGACATGAAGAGAAACTTAATAGCCATTTGCAAGCTTGTCATGTGTAGACATTTGCGCATATTAAGGTAGGGTACTGACACATAAAACTAAGTATGAACCTCATATCGTTATCAGCATAAACATTCATGTTAATGATTACAATAAACGAGGGACCTGTGGTATACAAAGCACAGAGTCCCTTCTTTTTATACATCCTTCTAATTCATTACTATACACAAATAAATGTGAAATCATACCGTATGTCAAAAGTTACCGGAAACATTTTGTACTATTTAGTCATTAAACTACACTTGTTTTAAAATTGAGGATGGCCTTAAGCATAGGTTACATCAAGAAAAAGTCCCGTCTTAGACGTATTATGAGGACACAGAATTAGGAAAATCAACGTGAAACTCATTATCATTCAGTCTTATACTCACCGTGTGTGTGCTATTTACCTATATTGTCAAAATTTTCTAGGAAGCAAATCATATATCTTTAATTAACGACGATAATTTTATATGGCATTGTGAAGTGTTGCGATTCAATTTTGTTCTCATCCCTGTTGGTACTTAACTTCAAATGACTTATCTTATTTCTGTCGGCCCAGTTATTTCAATCATTACAAGCTTTATTGCGAGAAAGTGTCAGAAGCAAACGACAATAATCTGTTAAATAATGAGTTCCTGGAAAGTTTCTTAACCAAAGATCTTTTGGAATGTTTCGTATTATAATACATTGTATGTAATTTAAGGTTACGTTTGATGCATTAATCAACTTATGAACGCATAAATAACTACTCACAAACATATTATAAATGCTGTTCTAAGTAAGCATGTTCAGAATCACAATGAGCTAAATGAAAACATTTCATTTTACTTACAATTAAACGATATATAGGACAATCGAAGGCAACTACAAATGAACCTTTGTAGCGATGACAGTTTGAGAGAAGATGCATTCAGAGACCAGGACAATGACCTGCTATATAACACGTAAATCTCTCACATACTTTTGACCGTTTGAAGCGTAATAATGAATAAGTACCTCTACACATTATCAAGCAGGACACGGCTAAGCACCAAGACCTAACAAATAAACATACACAGAGGAACAAATACTAGGCTACGTGGAAGAAACCAAACAAAGCTCACAATATAGTATGTTTACTATTAAGAAATTGTAATAAACTTATTAAACATTATAATAATGTTGTTACAGTTTTTCTAAATACGCTCTTTAACGAGACAATTCTGATTTATATATGTGTATTATTTACATCCTCCTTGCCGATTGAAAGCTTACTAGTGCCAAATACTTCAGTTTTTTTCTGTAATTTAAAAGAATGAAAGACGAGCTATTACCTTCCCTTAGCCACACGTCAATCAACCCAATAATAATTTGATAATAGCTTAATACATAGCAGCTGTAGATCAGGCTGTCAAATACTATGTACTTACGTACTACCATCCTATAATAGGAAATGACATAGTAATTTTAGCCTCTGTCATTTGGGAGATAGTTGAAGCTGTGATTTACTAGTAGGCAATCTTATAGTGGACCATTGCGTCAGAATGTAAAGACAAACTAATTACAGAATAACAGGCTCTCTCTTAGCTTTTTCTCTCTCTCTCTCTTATATCACGAACGGTACATCAAACATTTACAGTATTAAGATGCTCGAAAAAGTTTTTATGTATATTTGTCTAGTTAATTCGTAAATAAGGAGTGTTATCTAATGTAATTTAGGAATGGAAATCAAATACAATTCAATCAATCATGTTGCAGTGAAGAGCATCTTATCCAAAATAGATGTGAATGAAAAATGATGATGACATGTTTGAATAATCTGACCTTTGAATAGGAGTCATGCATGAAGTGTAAAGATGACTTTATCGTGAGCACATACATACAATATATTTAAAATCGTGCTAAGCCTTCCAAAAAAGCAGCTCTTTACGGAAAATACAGGTAACACATAAAGTATTGTTCTATGAGACGTGTAATATCATAACTGTCTTGTGTCTTGGGTGAGTCTGAAAAAATATATATACAAGAGCACGTCTCAATTATAATTGCCTTCTTGGTACTTCAAAAGTAAAAGACTTGACGAAAGATTCCTTATCTTAACACAGAATAGAAACAACGCCATGTTAAGTTCCAACGTCAATCTCAACACTACAGATGGGATACAATTGGATTTCCTCTGATAAGTATTTCTATGCAACGTACTCAGAGACAAATGTACTGGACATAAGGAAAGTATATAAGCTCAAGCCCGTCAATTGAATTCAGGAAGAACAGGAGAAAAATCTTTTAAATCAATACGTACTAAGATGCAACGTAAAAGAAATTTTACAAGCGTTTTAATATTATGACAGCTTGCATGGTTTTATTGCTGTAATAAGTCGAGGTAGTTCAGCGGTTAAAATGTTTTGTCTGAAATTGAAAAAAGTTAGGAGTTCTTTGTCATTTTTGAACAGTTATGGATTGACATAATTGCAAGCAAGTTATAAAACCTTTGGGTCAAAGGCTGGCACAAAAGTGAAATAGCTAACCATCAGTAAAATACTGAATGCAATTTTAACCTAGCACGTGAGCGTAAATGTTGTAAGAATAAATATACTCAATACTGGAATTAAAATTCTACAAAAGTGTTTGTATTTTATATTTTAAAATTTCTATCTTATTCTAAAATTGTAAATTAGTTCGCAACAGCCATTTAAAAACATATTTAACAGTTGAAAAAGTAGATTAACTCAAAATATGCTGGCAAGTACGCTGTTGTTTAACAGAGACAGACATGTTTAAATGTTTGGTAGAACGTAAAGTGAACTGGAACCTTAATTTGATTTTGCGGCGATAAGGCAAGAAGCATGTGCAATGTTGAAAATTCCCTAAATGGATTTAGAACAACACCATAAAGACCGTGGGGTCTTTGCACACATAGACAATTTGATACCAAGAAAAGTCGTATGATGAATTAAGCACGATGAAGTGCAAATCGTGTCTGCATTCATAAGTGCCAGTATTTCTAATGAAAATATCCATTATTTTAATGTTGTCGGGATGATTACACTGAATAGCGGTATGTCTGAGACATTATTGAAGATAAGTGTAGATAAAGTGTTTATAGTTAATGTCAATATTTGACAAAGCATTTGGTAATTTCGGAAACTAAAAATAGCATATTGTCGCAGATGACCATTATATTGTGGCCGTTTAAGTTTTCGTAATAAATAACTAAGAAAAAGTCTTGTGGGATTTAAAACATGTCTATAAAAGTGTTATCAACTCCGATGAAAATGCTTATCTCTTAGGATACAATGTTATCATCATCATTATCGTTATGTTGTGTTACTTATTTTGTGATGTTTTTGTGTGACATATGAAATATGTAACCATGTTAAAGTACATTTTATTCTGAAATAAATCTGTTTAAATATAATTAAGTTTCAAATGTTATTCTGCTTGACTCAGCTCGACCATTGCCAAAAAGAATTTGATTGCACTTATGAAAAATATTATGGGTTTACTAGTTGTTTTGACCTCATACACATACCTTTGCATAGCTAATATACTCATGTAAACATGTGTGTTTTCCATCATATTTGCCAGTCACTTTATAAATACAAACAAATTTACAAAAGTACTGTTGTCGATCTCCAGGATATACTAGATTTGACTACGTGTACATGTCCTCTTTTTATGAGTGATTCAGCTTTTTAAATATACTGACGTTCGTTTCTTACTACACAACAAAATTCTCACAGCCAAGGCAATTAAGAACTAAGGTATTAGATGTATTACTAGTTTCTCCGAGTTGGTCTATAGAGTCTTCCACGATTATCTCTTTTATCCATACCCGTGCATGGCCGTAATGGCTAGTAACTCATTGATTTTTTTCACCAAAGTAGCACACATCTTATGCCTTTTGGCATAATTATGCTGTTAAAGATGAATGTCACCTTTCATACTTTAAATTGTACGAAATATGTTATTTTAATGGTGTGAATCACATCTGATTTTAAGCAATATCATTGATAAAATGTACATCATTCATTTTATAAGCGTTCCAGACGACATCCATTACACTTTATCAGAACATAATGTCATTTTGCACAGTCCCGTGTATTGCAGAACAATAAAATTTGTCAGTGTTAATGAATATGAAATATTGTCCGATATATTTAATGGTGCACAACAATATAAAAACTCATCTATTCCACAAAACAGTTTGCGCAGTTACATTTGCGTAGGATGACAAATGCCACGATATGTTTGTTATGAGATTCTCCTTTCAAGTTAAAAATACTTTTATTCAACTAAGATTAAAACACGAATTCGACTTCAACAGTGAGTAACATGGTTACAGATGTAATGCCATATCATAAAACATAAATTATACTTGTTCTACAGATATAATGTTTGAATGCTATTGTGTCTGTATTTGTCTAATTCTTACTCTGAGCATTCCAGCTACATTCTTGCTTTAAAGGTTCTTAATACATTGCATTTTGTAACAATATGACAGAAGGACGAGCTTAAGCTTAAGTTTGTCTTGTTTTTTCGTTTTTGGACAGTTTTGCTTATTCATTTCAAAGAAACTCTGTCGTTTATTGTTTGTGTCTTATCTTTCATGTCTCGCAAATACTACACCGCTGTCTCTGCCATTGTACCATTCTCACTGAAATTGGATAAACTAATATTTTGCATTGGGAACTGTGAACGAGCAGACTTAAGCTCAAGTTAGTCTTGTGGTTTTAGGTGATTTTTTTATTCATTTCAAAGGTTACTCTGCCGGTTTTTTAATTTTTATATATCATGTCTCACATAGACTTCGCCACTTTCTCTGTCATTGTACCATTCTTATTGAAACATTGATGATTATTAGATTAAAACATTTTTCGATTCCTAGGTAAATATCTCGATAAAGTGTAACTTACAAAACGATGATAAAGGTCTCGAAATGGTGAACTTTAATGAAAGATTTAGTCATAAAATAAGTCATTGATTATATATGAAGTATTTTATTGTACATACTTGGAGATGTTCATGTACACCGACTTGTCTCCTGGAAATTTACTATTGCCAAAGGTAAATATAAATAACGGAATGTTGTATCCTGTAAACATTCAGACTTAAATACAAAATGTCAATATAATCTGTAAAAGAAATGATGCTTAGATTGAAGACAGGAACTACGGAGCTTGTTGTTTATTACCATTATTTATAGGCGCATCCGGTTTCTTTAGATTGGTAAAGCAATGAGTTTAGAGTTTTATTATGATCCTGGGGGAACGTAATTTGTAACCAGTTTCTTTGTAGGTAAAGCTCAGCCGTAAACCGTCAGTTTATTACTTTCTGTCTTATCTTTGACGGAATATCGTTATGTTTGTCTGAATTACAGGCTTATTTTGCATTTTGCATTCAATTGTACACTTGCTGCAGACATGTTTTAAGTTACTTACTCGAAAAGAACACCAAGATGCAATTTTTTGTTGTTGGTTGAACTAAATAGGGAAAGCTGCATGAAACGTGCGCTAGTAATTATTTTGCTGAAGAATGTAGTGGAATGCGGATTATGTTTATCTTTAATGAGCTTTGAAAATATTTCTGCGTATATAAAGCATATACATTTTCAAAAATCAAATTTGAATGAGACATTAAACACTTGTTACAATATTTAGATTATGATCCTGGCCCTATAATGTGTCCGAAAGACAAACCTTGGACACATATCAAGGTCATTAACAAATAACTTGTTAAAAATAAACTACGTGTATAAGTAAACGATGTAAAACTCCTTCATTTGACCGGTCATAAATCCAGGTTTTTCCATATAAACAGTTCTAAGTGAAACCGTTGGTCAAACAAATTATTTAAACTCATGTTGCGTATATTATATTAATTGTAGTTCAAGTGAATATTAATCAACCTTACATTGTCAATATATTGACTATTACGCAATATTCTGGACATATGACAAACAAATTAACTATATATAGGGGGTTTGAACCTTATATTTGCATGGAACGTCCCTAAAGAGACATCGAATTAAAAAAAGCAACTGTGTTGCATAAATAATTCTTATCAGCCAATTTGAAAGTTCCTTGTGTCAATTTTGCGGATTCCAATGTATCTGCAAATGCCTGTTTAACCGGCATCTGTCAGTAGTGTTTACCTTTTACTTTAAAGTACTGATATCTTGTCCATTGGTAGCATGACAGTCAAAATACAGTCAAAATTCCGATGCTAAGCAAACCAAGTATTATCTGTATTAAATTCAATCTTGCAATATCAATATCTTCTGAATTGCATCAAGTAAGTTTATGTTAATTATACATAGTGAGAGTACATTATAGTACTGAAAAAACTTGTTTTGCGATAAATTTATGACACCAGACTTGTCATAATGCACGAATAATATCGTTCATTTTTCTAATATTCCTTGTAGCAATATCGTCTCATTTATATTTTGAAAAACACGCCGAATCGAGCGGAAAGGAAAGACGGACAGATAAATGGATAGGTAAAAATTCATTTGACGTTATAAATTATCTCTTTTGTTATCTACGAAGAAAGAATTTTTTTATTCTTCTTTCATTTTATTATTGCTATAACGATACTGAAAGCAACTTTCTATTGATGTGAGGAGAATTCAATAAGTATATCTATTCGTTGTCCCAAAAGTCAAGACATAAGCTTAAAAGTGACAGAGATAATAGCTTTTTGTATTGAGTTTAATGATCAAACCGTTCTTAATTTGATTTCCGTCCACCGAGAGATTGACGTGAAGACAAACTTAATAGCCATTAGCAAGTTAATTTATATATACTTGCCATGTGCAGACATTTGTGCATATTTAGGTAGGCTTGTCAAATTAAATTAAGAATGAACCTGACTTCTTTCTTTTTATATATTCTTCTCGTGCATTACTATACACGAACAAATGTTAAACCAAACAGTATATCCATGCGAACAAAAAGTATTTAAAGTCATTAAATCAACACGTTGTTTTAAATTGAGATTGGCCTTTAGCAATAGTTTACATTAAGAAAAAGTCCCGTTATTTTCAAAGAACAAAGAAATGTCTAGCTCGATCAGTGTCTTATAGTGTATCTTATATATTTGTTTTTTTTTGTATTCGGTTACTGATCGGCCATAATCGATAAAAAGAGAATATAAAGCTACTGTCTTTTGATATCACCTGTTGTCAAAAGAAAGTTGACTTACATTTTTTTCATTATTCAAAGTTTTAATGTAACTGTTTTACATTTTAAGGGGCTCAAATAGAATAAATACTATATTTTGGTTGGGGCTTTGAATTGAAGCATTCCCGGAGGTGTGTGCCTGGCGGAATAATTCACGAGGGCGAGCCCGAGTGAATTATTACGCAGGCATATTACCGACGGGAAATGCTTCAATTTCGATAAAGCACTCCAAGACATAGATTATTTCGATTCTTAAAGCCGATTTTTTGAAAACTATCGTAACTACTACGGACCTTTTTTCAGTTCGGCGGTAATGTGTAAAACAGCATAAATAGTAGCGTTGGAATTCACTCCCTATTCGGGCAACCATTCAAGATACCAAACATAACTATATGTACAAACTAATTTCAGTTTAATCATCTAATACATAAAAACAAAAAGAAATACCTGACTGACACTATACAGAAGACTTCAGATTCAGAACCTAACAAAGCAGCCAATCGATTTAAAGCGCACCGTTATTTTGAACGTACAACGTTTTAACGTGGAGTAATGACGTCAGTGTGATGACGTAAACGTTTTCATTCATAGTTTTGTCTCCCGGAATCAAAACATTGTAGACTGTTAATCCTGAATGTCTTGGCCTTTTTGAAGGAAAACAAGGTGAGGGTATTCTAAGGCTTACTTGACGCAATCAAAGATAATATTTAGGTTCTTAAACAAATCTTTTTCATGCGACTGATGTATTTATACTGATATTATTTCCATTTCTATATTTTATTTTTGCGCGGGAGTAAATTAGAAAAGTCGGAAGGAGCTACTTCCATGTCCGAAACTCCGCCTACTTTTCCGAGTGCTTTAATCATATTAATGCACTCGAATTGACTATAGAAATATACCGTAGGCATATTAGAATTGTAAATGAAAATTATTTCAATTTGTTGCATGTGCATCGAAAAATAGTTCTACATTTCAAAGGACAAAAAGGATAAAACGACATAATTAAATTAATTATTAATATAATTAATAATTTGATTTCCTGCCGCTGTCATTTAATGCAAAACAATGTATAAAACTATTATGAGGACACAGAATTAGTGAAACTCATTATCATTCAATCTTATACCCACCTTGTGTGTGATATTTGCTGATATTGTCAAAATTGGCTTGGAAGCAAATCAAATATCTTTAATTAAATGATCATAATGTTATACGGTACTGTAACGTGTTGCAATCCAATATGTTCTCATTCCTGGTGGTACTTTACTTGAAATGACATATCTTTATTACTTTCGCCCTAGTTATTTCATCCATTCCAACTTGATTGCAAAAAAGTGTCAGAAACAAACGACAATACTCTGTTAAGTCACTTTGCCAAACACCTTTTGGAATGTTACATGATATGTAACTTAAGGAGCCATTTGGAACATTAATCGACTACTGAACGCATATATAGCTACTGGCAAACATATAATTTATTGTCTAATTAAGTAAACATGTTCTGAATAACAATGAGCTTAATTAAAACACTTCTTTTTACTTACAATTAAGCGATTTATAGGACAACTACAAATCAAGCCTCCAGGCGAAGAGAGACTTGAAGAGACGATGCATGGATAGTGGCAATAATCAGGATAAATATATTATCTCATTTATATTCTTCAACGCACTTTCTTTAATACCATTGAAAAGTATTTCAGGGTTGAGATGCAAAAGCAAAACTTTGTATTGTAGTTATTTATCATCCACCCGACTACAAGAGCTTGTCTGATCAACGGGAATCATCGCTTGTTTCACTTACAAATTTTTAAGACTGTAAGAATATACATGTTTTTAACATAGAATCTCCAAACTGACATTTTCAAACTCTAATTTCAAAATCAAACAGAAATGCAAATGATCTTGTAAATGTTTACCTTGACGTAAGTTACGAAGTTGAAAACTATGTGTACAGTAGAGATGAACAGAAGGTGAAACCTCACACCACTATCGTATTCATTTGTAATCATTTTATTCATAAAATTAAACGTGATCAATATTTTGCTTGTTTCTTTTTATTAAGCATGATGTAGCAGTTGCTGCTGCTTAGCAACTTCAATAAGCTACAGAATCCTAGCTATCCTGCTTAGAAAACAGGACCAAAGACCAGAACAGTGAGCTGCTATATAACACCTAAATATTTCTCATACTTCGACTGTTTGAATTGTAACAATGAATAAGTACCTCTACACAATATAAAACGGGACACCGTTAAGCATGAAGACCTAACGAACACACATACACAGCGGAAGAAACACTAGGCTAAACAAAGCCAACAGTGTAGTAGGTTTACCTTACTGTCCCCGGAGAGGAATGTCGTACATGTTCACTATAGAGCTTTTTATCAACTCGGATTATATGATTTTGATAAAACGGACAAACATATCGTGTAGTTTAATGTTTGCAGTTGGATTTCAAAAGGAAATTGTAATATACTTATTACCTATAAGAGTTTACCTAAATACGCTTTTTAACGAGAAAATACTGATTTCTTTATGTGTATTATTTAAATCCTCCTAGCCGATTGAAAGCTTACTAGTGCCAACTTTTTCGTTGTGTTTCCTCTGTAATTTAAAGAAATGAAATAAAGCCATTACCTTCCCTTGGCCATACCTCAAGCAATCCGATTATAATTGGATAATAGCTGAATACGTAGTAGATGAGGCGGTCAAATACTATTACATCCTACAAAAGGAAATGACAGTAATTTTAGCTTCTGCAATTTGTGAGGTATCTGAAGCTGTTATTCCTTAGTAGGCAATATTATAGTTATAAACGATTGTGTTTAAGTTTCAAAACAGACTAATGACTGAATAACATGTTCTCTCTTAGCCCTCTCTTTTATTTATTTTATTTCATGAACATAACATCAAACACACACAATCCTGAGATGCTCAAAAAGAATTATTTGTTTATATTTACCTAGTTCATTCGTAAGTAAGAAGAGTGTTTTATTACGTAATCAATTAATCGTTCATATTGCAGGGATAATTAACCGAACGCATTAGCTACTTACTGTCATCTGACCATTTGTGCTCAAGGAATGCTATTGTAATTGCCATGTCTGTCGTCTGTCTGTCGGTGGTCAGTCCACACATAGCCTTGCGACCTCTATTATACCCAAAATCATCAAGAAAATACCTCCGATTTTATTTTGATGATCTCTACTAAGACGCTTCGGGGAAAACTATATCACACGGTTGAGGCAAAAAAAAAAAAAAAAAAAAAAAAAAAAAAAATAAAAAAAAAAAAATAAATAAAATTTATTTTTTTTTAAAAAAAAAAAAAAAAAAAAAAAAAAAAAAAAAAAATTTTATTTTTTTTAATTAATTATAAATAATTTTTTTTTTTTTTTTTTTTTTTTTTTTTTTTTTTAAATAATTTTATTTTTATAAATTTTTTTTTTTTTTTTTTTTAAAAAAAAAAAAAAAAAAAAAAAAAAAAAAAAATATATTTTTAAAAAAAAAAAAAAATTTTTTTTTTTTTTTTTTTTATATTTTTTTTTTTTTTTTTAAGAAAAAAAATTTATTTTTTTTTTAAAAAAAAAAAAAAATATTTTTAAAAAAAAATAATTTTAAAAGGGGAAAAAAAACCAGGGACTTAAGGCATCATCGTAAATCTAATTCATCTTGTACATCTTCTCAAAGGTTAGAAATTCGGACAAAACGCTTAAACTTACATGTATGACAAGACCAGCCTAAAACTTTAGGAAACAGTGTTATACACTCAACAGGTTTAGAAACGCAAAAGTGGCAGAATATTTATTTTAACAGTGTTATCGTGTTTCAAATTTATTAAAATTTCATACACAACAAAAACAATATAAAGCTAAATTCTTGTAAAAGTTTCAATAATTAATCGCAAAAAATGACTTAAATAGAAATAAAAACATTAGCATCATTCAAATAAAAATGTTTACCACGGGAAATCTTTGCGTTTCTAATATCGGTTAAGAGTATTTACCGTGTACACAGACTGTTGCGAAAGCACTTCTGGAGAAACAAATATGCTGAGGGGACGCATTTTCAGTTATAACTTGAATAAGTTAAGGTGATAAAACATTCGGTTTATCTTTTAGGCACTGCCATAGAACAATTCGTTTATTCATTTTTCATATATTTTTTTTTACATTAAAAACATGTATATAATTGTATGTTTATAACCGTGTCTTAATCAATAGTGTTGATAGCTGTGTTTAATGACATTCTGTAAAAACAAAAGTATTGGCAAAAAGTAAAGAAGAAAAGATTGACACAATGGAAAGAAACCAACAAATATGGCACTTATAGTTGCTTTTAACGTTTAAGACTACTATCTCAGCATTAGAGATTAAATGGTAGTTTTGACAGCTGATCTGTTCAAAACATAACCTTGTTACTATATATAAAATGCTTGTTTTATAAAGATTGATTTTTGTAATGCTGTAGTGCACGTTTCTATAAGGATACTACTTAGTAGGGAGCATATTTGCTCATAGATATTTGATAAATGTTTTAAGGATATAAGGATTGTTTTTTGTTTGTTTCCAGAGCAGTTGACGATTACAAAATATCGTTGACCTAATTTGTGCACCTAGATTTTTCAAGTTGTATAATGATTCAATTTCCTTTTCAGTTTCTTTTATTTTAAATTTTGTAGTTTCACCGAGATTTTTGTCTAGAATCAAAGGTAATATTTTAAGTTCTTTTTCAAGTAATTGTAGCCGGTTATGTTTTTGTCTGGACTTTCATTTTTAAAACTTGATTGAGGAATCACGAATTTCTAATTTACAAATTTCCCATTTTGTTTGATTACATTCCATTTTGGTTGATTTCACTGAATTTATGATATGCGATACGTTTCTTACGTACTCTGAATCATTCAAATGGTTATTCAAGAAGCCTTTACCTATTTTGTTTGGAATTTTAATTTTATAGAAATTGCCATTTGGTCAGTATGTCGAATAAGTTTAGGGCGAATGTCAGTCCACAATATCAGTGGTATTAAGTTTTCTTCTACTATCAAAACACGATTCTGCTTTTTTTCTTCTCCATGTAAATTGACATTTGTCTGTGTTCAAGTAATTTCAAAATATTAATAAATTCATTAGATTAAATCAATTGCTTTAAATTTGAAACTTGCAAATGTTTTGATTTATTACCGTCTGACCTATAGACTCCGTCACTATGTGATAGGACATCGTTGTGATCACATTTGTAGATACTTCCCACTTTTATTGCATACATCAAAACAGTGATAAAAGCAGTTCTAGTGCACAATTTAGGACTGACAGTGAAAGAAGTAAATCTGACATAAAGGAGCAAAGAGCAGACAAATAATCTATGATTATCAAACCGTATATATTATGCCAACAAAACCAACAGTAGCATAAAGAGACTACATAGCAGTGAGTTTCCAGTACATATACGTTTGCAACTTCTCAAATCTTTAATTCCTTACTGATGTTTCAATGTTACATAATTGTTTGTCATGCCAGAGAGGGCATGCCGAAAAATACAATTAGGTAATATCATCTTACCTAAAAATATGTTAATGCAAAGTGATCAGACATGTTTAAATAATCTGACCTTTGAATTGGAGTCATGCGTTAAGTGCAAAGATGACTTTATCGTGACCACATATGCAAAATAGATATTTTGCATATGCTTCCAAAATGCAGCAATTTACAGAAAATACAGGTAGCAAATATAAAGTAATTTTTAGTGAGATGTGTAATATCATTTCTGCCTTGTAATTGTGTCTTGAGTGAGCCTGAACATATTTAACAAGAAAATATCTCGATTGTATTAACCTTCTTTATACTTTTAGTAAAACACTTGACACAAAATTCCCTATCAATTGAAACAACGCATTTTTTAGTGCCAAAGTCAATCTCGAGTAAACTGCAGGGATAGAATTGGATTTCCTCATACAAGTATTTCTAATAACGGTTTAAAGGTCCAATACTAACGAAAGTGAAAATTCAAATATACTTTAAAAAACACAGAAATAAGTTATTTTTAATAAAAAATGAAAGTTGGTATGTAGAAATTCTAAATAAACCACAGTACATGTACAATTATTTTTCTATGCATTATGAACAAAGTTAAAAAGACCTGGTGTTAAGTTAAATCCAACACCTTATTAATGCTAACGCCAACACTAAATAAATATATTTCACTTTAATGTATGGTCATAATCAACAAAGTAACTTCATTATTCCAATCCTAACGTTGCTAAGCAAGTTGATGACGTCGTGACGTTATGACGTCATAATGACGTTATATAAAGTTTACTAAACAAAAATAAGATGAAATTAACATTAATTATACTTTCTTCTTTTCTTCTTTTCTGTGATGTTTTGAGTCATTAAAAAGAAAAAGTAAGATATAAAAATGTTAAAATTCTACAAATCTATATAAAATCTTTTGAAATTGTTCCTTCTTGTATTACACACAGCAGATCATATCCGGATGCCCCACGCTTAGTCATACAGTCAGCCAAATGATGTTTCCCTGGGCACCATCGAATTTCTTTGACTTCATTTCTGGACAAGGATTCGCTGATTGCAGCTATATCTACACGAAGACGCTTGTCATCTACTAGCTTGGTTGAATTCACAGCTTCTATTACACTTCTATTGTCCACATAAGCAATTATTGGTATTGTGTGATTGGGTATCCTTAGAGCGTTTTCGATCATTTGTCTGTAATAATATCCACATTCTAATCCTTCTTGTAAACTGAGAGCTTCAGCAGCAATTGTTGATCGTACTACCCTTTTTATTTTGTTGGTATGCCAGAAAAGTGGACAACATTTTCCAGAAGTGTCCATTAACCATACTATATAAGCCGCAGTGCTCCCTGTTCCAAATTTATGTTGCACAAAGATGCATCTGTGAAGACTGCAATCTTCCAATCACCTACAAAAGTTGCTCAATTGTGGGAATCTTATAAAAAGACTTGAAGTTTTTCAATCTGTTCACTGCTTTGATCGCCTGAGATAGATCACTCATTGTAGCTTCCTTGAGTTTAGTGCTCAAGTCTATCAACTCAAATGCCATATCGGGCCTAGTTCCTTGCACTACCCAGTTAATCTGACCAAGATTTTCCTGAAAAGAGTCTGTTCTTCAGATGTTAATACTTCCTGTTTATTCTGGACTCTCTTTGTGTCAATCTGTCTGCTCTCTATGTTTTCCACATATCTAATTGGTCCAGAATAATTGCATTGCTCTCCTGAAAATCCTGAAACCAATATAATCAAACTGTCCTTTTTCAATTTTTCCTGCAACAAATCGTTTTCGTAATTTAGTCAGGACCTTCTCCAAACATTCATCACCAGCATGAAGAAAATCATCAACATGACAACAAATAATGCCGTTAAGCTTGTCTCCAGTGTGCAGAAAGAACATTGCTGGATCCATCTCTGATATATGACACCCTAATCTAATTAACTCGTCTTTCACACTTAGATAGAATTGTCTGCTCCGTCTTTGAGGCCATAAAGTCCATGTTTAAGTTTCCAAATTATTCCAGCGATAGTGTCACTTTCCTTTTGGAGGTTTAATGTAGACTTCCCTCCGAATTTCTTTTCCCTGTAAAACGCCGACTTTATATCTGTGGTTTTTACAATCCAATTATTTACAGCTGCAAGTGCAAGAAATGTTCTAAGTGTTCCTTTTCCCACTGTTGGACGTCACTTTGCATCACATATTCTTCCTCAAATCCGCGTACAACAAGTCGAGCCTTTGTTTGACCATTTTTGTGAGTTATCACCCATCTTGTTGATAAAGTTACCTGACCATAATCTTGAACTTCTTCATATGTGCCAAAGTGTTGCAGCTTCTGAAGTTCACAAATTTTAGCAGATGTGACTTCATCATCAGCACAAGTCTGTTTCATTACCAAATTAACCTCATTTGTTAACATTTTCCATTGAACTGCCTCCAGATTAATACTCTTCTTCTCTTTTTTTTGCTGATATCTTCCTCTATATTATACCAAAACTTGTTTCTGCCTGTTGCTTTTCCAGCCCTTCCTAGTATTTTTGCTGTATCCACTGATCTGTATCCTGTGCTCTATATTGTATGTTGTCATTTGCCTTCAAGTCCTTTCTTCAGGTGGAATATTTTGAATGTTGTTTTCCAAACTAGCTGATGATCTATCTGACATGTTTGACTGCAAGTTCTTAAATGGATCTGAGGATGGTATGTCCTCGTTTATGGTCTGCATACTTGTCTGATCTGAGGTTTGCTGGTCAGCTAATGTGCCCTTATTAGCATTGCTTCTTTCTTCTTCCAGACTTTCATAACTGTTTGCCTCACGATTATCAGAACTCATATAACATTTACCCTCTGCAGCCTATTAGGCGATACTGCGCACAAACACGCTCCATGTCTAACAAACACCACTTTTCCATCTTGAAATACCACCTTTCCAGGTCCAAGCCAACGCTCTTTTCCCTCTCGCTTGTAGAAAACATTATCACCATGTTCAAAAACTTGTTCAGAAGCCCTTACTTTATTACGTAGAGCTCTCCTTATTCTTTCGTCAGCTTCCGACTGAATGAATGCTCTCGAGCAGCATGCAAAACATTCAAATGCCTTGCAAATTCCTCCTGCTGGTGGTCCCTTGTAATGCAGGCAAGTTTTCACTCATAATATTGGGAATATTGGGGTTCTGCCCAAAAACAAGCTGATGACTGCTAAAACCATTCCACATCTGTAAAGAATTTCTTGCCATATTCGCCCATGATAGTAACGTCGCAAGTCTACTTTCCCACAATCTGCCTGTAACTTAATCAGCATCATATCTGTTATAGCATGCACTCTCTCACATAAACCATTCTGAAATGGACTTTGACCAGATGTTGTGCATAATTTAATGTTCAGTATTGACGTGATCTCTCTTACTTCATCTGAATTGAATTCACCACCGTTGTCAGTCATTAATGAGCCCATCACGCCAAACTTACCTACCCATTCCCTCATCAGTGCATCTATAATCTTTTCTGGCTTCTTTCTGTTGATAAACGTTGACACCGTATATCTGGACCACATGTCTATAATGTGTAAAATCCAGCAGCCGTTCCATTGCTTAAGATCCATCGCAACTTTTTCATTGAACTTGGAAGCCATAGGCATACCCACGACAGGCCTTGATGGAGTTTTTGCATACATCTTGCAAAGTTCACAATTGTTAGTAATGAGATCAAGAGTTTCCTCAAATTCTTCTCTCCAGATACCTGCATCTTTCATAAGTGCTGACAGCCGTTTCTTAGGTGGGTGGCAAATTGCCTGTGCAATTTCACAAAAAGTTTTGTATCTCTCATTTTTGCTTAAATCATCAAAAGTTTACAGCACAAACACTTTCTACAGGTACCTCTACCGTCTTATCTATCGGAATACAGTAATGACCTGATGTTGTCAAATTTAAAAGCCACCTCTTTTCCCATAATGCTAGCTGTGTCGTTTTCTAGATCCATTTTTATAGCAGCCCTCTTCATTGCTGTCCGAGACAAAAACAGGGGAAGTCCGACTCCACAACATCTGTTTTGATGAAAACATCTTTGCCAGCAATCACTGCAGGTATACAGTATTCTCCTTTTGATGTTAGGCATGTCCCACCACCAAACTTGAAAACTCTCTGACTATCTAACTGTGTTACTCTCTGTTTATCTCCTACATCTAATGACTGTATATAGTTATTTATCCAGTTTTTACCACACACTGTACTGCTGCAAGCACTATCAAGAACAGCACAATTTCGAGCATCTACACCCAAACGCTGAATCTCATCCTTATTGTAACCTGTAAACAATACGCATGTTCCTCTTCAACAGCATTCACTTTCTTCATGTTTTCCCAGCTATGGGGGCATGCCTGTAGCAGATGCCTATATGAACCACAAGAATTGCAGGTAAGCGTTCTTCCATCTGGACCAATAGGATTGATGTTCTTTGCAAGACCTTTTCTGCGACGTCTTGAGCAATGTCTGAACGCTGAAACTCTTTCATGCCTGATTTTCCAGAATTTCCCCTTTTCCAGTTTCCTCTGCGCCTCCATTATAATTCCCTTGTTGAATTCTTAATTTGGAGTAACCTGCAGCAAGTAGCGCCTCTTCATTTGCTGCAAGAAAAGCAGGTTCTAGTTTGATACTTGAGCTGCCACTTGACATATTCATGTCATTACCCTTAAACTTTTTCAGTGACTTCTTAGCCTGTTCGTACAATGTAGCTTTTTCATCATAATTCATACCAGTCAAGACTAGCAACCGCTCCTCCTTGGAAATGTTCGCCCTCCGAAGTAGTTTAAAAGCCAAAATTTCAGCAGGCAATGTCATACTTTTCTTTTCAATTTTCCTATACTTGCCATCAAATACAGCTACATATTCATTAATTGGTTGCCCCGCAGATCTACTAAAATCTTCAAAATCCTCAAATTTTTCCAAACTGTCGTTAAATCATCTTTGGCAAGATGCTGGTCCAGAAATCCAATAAGAATTGTCAATCCATCATCACTTTTTAAATCCTCGATTTGTATTTGGTCAAACACCTTTTCACGTATTTTGAGATTCATCATCCTCTGGTAATGATAAAGCAATGCAATCCCTTGTTTGTCTTTTCTAAGTTCTGTAATCTCCCTCCATGCCAACAATTCCTGTTTAAAACGCTCATATCTTTTTTCCTTTTGTTAGTACTGGAGGATTTATCCTGGTCGCCATATTAACCCTTTAAATGTTAAACACAATCACCAAAAGTAAGCCCTTATACACCATAAAGTCTAACACTTTGTAAGAAGATCTGGTAATACGCTCTGCTACCACTTGTTAAGTTAAACCAACACCTTATTAATGCTAACGCCAACACTAAATAAATATATTTCACTTTAATGTATGGTCATAATCAACAAAAGTAACTTCATTATTCCAATCCTAACGTTGCTAAGCAAGTTGATGACGTCGTGACGTTATGACGTCATAATGACGTTATATAAAGTTTACTAAACAAAAATAAGATGAAATTAACACCTGGGTAGTCATTTTGTCGAATCACTGAGTTTTCAACATAATACGCATACTTTTCTTCGTGTTCAAAACACTTTCTGTAAATTTTAACCTGCAAATCTTCATTATTTAGTGTCTTGCATAAGGTAATGTACTTGCCATTGCAATAACTGTCACTTAATTTTCGCTTAGTAATGGACCCTTAAATTACAACGCTCTCAGAGACAAATGTAATAGCGTTATGAAAGGATATAAGTTTAAGCCCGTCAATTAAATTCAGGCAGAATAGGAAATTAATTATCTTAATCAATACACACCATCCTGCAATGTAAAAGAAAGTTGTACAACCGTTTACATTATCCTGACAGCTTGCATATTTTGTTTGCTTTAAAAACCGAGGCAGTTTGGCAGTTAAAAAGTTTTGCCTGTAATTTGGAATTATGTAATGCTTGTTAATTTTGAACTAGTAATAATATGAACTTCTCGATTGACATAATTTCAAGCAAGTAATTAAACTTTTGAGTCAAAGGCATGCTGACCACCAGAAAAAATATAGAACGCGCCGTTAGTCAAATCGCCTAGCACGTGTTGTATAAATAAAATGCTTACTACTGGAATTGAAATTCTACAAAAAGTGTTTGTACTTTGTTTTGAATTTTGTATTTTTTCAAAACATTGTAAGTTAATTTTCTACAACCATTTAGAAACATTTTACCCTCGAAAAAGTAGCTTAAGTCAAAATATGCTGGCAATCGGAAATGAAATTATGTCTGAACATTTTTCTTTTCAATAGTTGAACGGTTAAGTGAATTAATTTGAAAAAAGTTTACATGTCTTTGCATAAAAACCTTGGTAGATCGACGCTAACGAATAAAACAGTAAATACCTATCCAGTATCATAATGCAAATTGTAAGAAAGATGAAGACAACTAGTGACAGTAACAAAGATCAGTGACGGAACTTAATAAAGTAAAATACACCTCAGAGAATTTTATGTGTTATATATAAACCCCAAAATATTATTTTATATAAATGTAAGCGGTCATGTAGATCTTTAGATAGAGTATCACCCTGTAAAAGAGTGTTATTATATAAGCATTATATCTTATATAAGGAGAAGGTCATCAGATAAAATTACGTCGTTTGTAGATAGTTTTGGTGGATGTTTCATTTCATGGTTTTTATGTTTTTTTTACTGTAATATAGATGTTATCTTTATAATGTGTTCAAACATCATAACTCTGTATGTCACTCCATGTGTTTATTGAAACCAGAATGGAAATAAGGAAAACACCTCTTTTTTGTATTTAGCACAGTTCATTATTTATCGTCATCTTTTAATTTAACGTTATTTTTTGTAATGTATGTTGTGTCACTTTTAAAATACAGTATGTTTCACTGTAATTGTTGTTTTATAATCATCTTTATATATATTTTATACTGAAATAAATGTATCTATATGTAATAAGTTTCATATGTTTTTGCTTGATTCAGCTTGACCGTTGCCAAACGTATAATTTCTGAATGCTTTTGTGTATTTATATATCTATTTTTTGTTCTAATCATTCCAGCTGCATTCCTGCTTTTAAGGTTTTTGAAACAATTTAATACACATTGCATTGTAACGGAATGATAGAAGGACGAGCTTAAGCTTGAGTTCGTTTTGTTGTTTTCGTTTATTTGGACAGTTTTGCGTATTCATTTCAGTTACTCTGTCGTTGAAATTTAAATTTATAGTTTATACGAATTTATTTAAGTTCGATTACGAAGAAAGCTCCGTAGCTTATATAAACGTTCTTGAACACTCATTCCAGATGTCATCAAGTTCGCGAGAGAAGCTGCGAGTTATCCATCGCTGCTACCCATTTACAGCTGGGTAGACTGAGGCACGTGTGGTTTCAGTGTCTTTGCCCAAGGACACACCTTGTGCTCCGGCTGGGATTCGAACCCGGGACCTCCCGTTCCGGAGGCGATCGCCCTTACCACTGAGCTATCGAGGCCCGTTTAATTTTTGTGTCTCATAAAGACTTCACCGCCTTCTCTATCCATGTACCATTCTTATTGAATAGAATTTCATTGCGTTATTTGATGATTATAAAGTTGAAAATATCAAGATTCCTAGTTAAATATTTCGATAAATTGTTAAAAGTACAGAGCGGTGATACTGGTCTTGAAATGGTGAACTGTAAAGTAAGGTTAAGTAATAAAAATGTCATTGCATATAGACATGTAGACAAGTTGGTTTAGATGAAATATTTTATTGCAAATAATTGGAGATGTTCATGTACACCGACTTGTCTCTTAGATATTAACTGCAGCCAAAATTATATAAAAATAATGGAATGTTGTACCCTGTAGACATTCGGACTTAAATGCAAAATGTTAGATTGAAGACAGTAACTTTAGAGCTTGTTTGTCTATTACCATTATTTATAGGCGCATCCGATTTCTTGAGATTGGCACAGCAATGAGTTTAGATGTTTTATTATGATTCTGGGAAAACGTTATTTGCAACCAGTTTCTTTGTAGGTACAGCTCTGTCGTAAACTGTCAGTTTATTACTTCTTGGTATTACACAACGTTATGTCTGTTTAAATTACAAGCTTATTTTGCCTTCAATTGTACACTTACTGCAGACATGTTATAAGTTGCTTTCTCGAAAAGAACACTTAAATGCAATTTTTTGTTGTTGGTTGACCTGAATAAGGTAGTCTTGTTACTATTTTGCTGACGAATGTAGTGGAATGACGATTATGTTTATCTAAATGAACTGTGACAATATTTCTACGTGTACAAAAATATACACTTTAAAATCAAATGTGAGACATTAAACACTTGTGATATGATTTTATGGTCTTGATCCTGTTATATGTCCAAAAGACAAACCTTCGACAACTATCTAGGTCATTATGAAATTACTCATTTAAATCAATATTTGTAAACGATACAAAACTCTGTGGTTTTGCCTGTAATAAAACCTCGATTTTTCACAGTTCTAAGTTGTAAATGTAGGTCAAACAGATTATACATGTAAGGTACTATTCATTTCAGTTTTAGAGCATTTTAATCTTAGCGTTATTCAATATCTTTAGGATACAAAATAACCAGATGTTATGTATGTGGTACATGTACTAAACAGGGTCTTTAATAAATATAGGGGGCATGGACCTTATATTTGCATCGAACGTCCCTAAAGAAACCTCGGGTTAAAAAAAGCACGCTGTTATAATTCTTATCGGCCAATTTGAAATTCCCTTTGTCAAGTTTTAACGCAACGCGACTACTTATTAATCTTTTACGATGCAGGAGGAAGAACACTCTTACGCTGGCAGTAGAAAACATATTTCAAAACAAGTTATGAGGCTGTTTCTTCAACCTCAAGTAGAAAAAATTGACATATTTGCTTCACTTTGAGACATATGATGATTCATGTTAAATCACTGTCACTCTCTACAGGACTTAAATTAAGAATTCTGTAAAACAGGCACTGTACTGTCACTCTCTACAGGACTTAAATTAAGAATTCTGTAAAACAGGCACTGTATACAACCTTTAAACCTTAAATAGTCACTTTATGTTCATTAAACGAAGTATAAGTATTGCCTTAAAATAAAAATGTTGTATCCCGTTTTATCAACATAGCCATTTACCTTTTACATTAACATACTGCTATCTTGTTCACTGGTAGCATTACAGTCAAAATACAGTTAAACTACCGATGCTAAGCAAACCAAATGTTATCTGCTTATTAATCTTGCAATATCAATACCTTCTGAATTGCATCAGGTAAATTTAAATTAATTGTAGATAGGTAGTCTACAATACAGTACCCCACTGACTTGTTTTGAGATAAATATATAATGCCAAACTTGTCCTGGACCCTTAAACACACACGACCGGTTCTTACTAAAATTCCTCAAGCGACTGACCTACATTTGTACAAATATCGTCTTATTTATATTTTCAAAGACACACCAAGGGCAGACAGACAGATAAATGGATAGGTAAAATTCATTTGATATTTTGAATTATCTCTTTTGTTATCTACAAAGAAAGACTTTCTTGATTACTTTCTTGGTTATGGATATAACTATACTGAAAACAGAGAGCTATAGGTGTAAGGTGAATTAATATCTACTCGCTGCTCCAATGTTCGATGATCAAACTGTGTTATTTTATGTCTGTCCACCGAGAGATTTACGTGAAGACAAACATAATGACCATTAGCAAGTAAATTTATCTAAAGTTGATGTGTGCAGACATTTATTTATATTTAGGTAGGCTTGTCACATTAAATTAAGTACGAACCTTGCATCTTCAGCATCTCAAATGCTTAAATTAATGATAAAATTTACAGAGTACAGACTCCCTTCTTTTTATACATTCTTCTCGTTCATTACTATACACGAATAAATGTGAAAGCAAACAGTAAGTCCATGCAAACAAAAGTTACCGGAAATATTTTGGACTATATACATTTTACTTTTTAAGAATGTCCATTCATTATCAAAGAACAAAACATGTCTACAATAACATCACACTACCAAACAGCTAGCACCTCAATCAGTGTCTAACTTGTGTGTTCATGGAGATAAAAGCAATTGTTCATCTCTTGTTTGATTTTCCTGCCGTATTATCACATGCAAAACACTGCATACAGCTACTGTTATAAAGACTTAAAATTAACAAAAGCATCATGAAACTCATTTAATTTAACATTCAATCTTTTATTCATTGTGTGTTTGATATTTGCTGATATTGTCAGAGTTTGCAAAATTGTATTGGAAGCAAAGGGAACATATTTAATTAAATCATCTAACTAAAGTAGACTGCTGCAATCCAATTCCTTTTCTCATTCCAGACGGTACTTAACTTTAAATGACATGTCTTTATCACTCTCACCCCATTTATTCATTCGACAACATCTTAATTGCGAGAAAATTTCAGAAACAAACGACAATCATTTGTCAAAAAATGAATTCCTGGAAAGTCTCTTACAAAACATCTTTTGGAATGTTTCATGTTATAACATGTAATTTAAGACGACGTTTCATGTATGATTTGACTAATGAATGCATATATAGCTGCTTACAAACATAAAATATCTAATTAGCAAAACAGTTCTAACCATGAGCTAACATAAAATGCATCTTTACACTCACTAACATTTAAGCGATATATAACCAAATCGAATACAATTACCGTCGTTGCAAACAGACACTTGGATAGATGATGCATAGATTTTCGCTAGAATCCAAAAATATATTGTATTATAAATATCAAGCCGACTTTGGTCGCTATAAGAGAGCTTACCTGATCAATGGACATCATCGTTTGTTCCATTTAAACTGTGTAAGAATACTTGAATATTCAATTCTTTAACATAGAGTTCAAACTGACATTTTCAAATTATGATCTAATAAACAAACAAACATGCAAATCATCTTGTTAATTTAAAAATTGACGAAAGTAACGATGCGACGACTGTGTATAGAGATATACAGAAGCAAAACCTCACACCACTGCTGTATTCATTTGTATCCATTTTATTTACAATATCAAAAATGATCATTATTGTGCTTGCTGCTTTTCATGAAGCATGTTTTATCAGTTGCTGTTGCTAAGCAACTACAATGAAATGTAGAATCCTAGCTATCCTGCTTATAGAACAGTACTAGAGAGCAGGGGTTATAACTCGAAGCATCGTAAGCATGAACTTGATCTTATTTACTGAAGGCCTTCAGTATTGACACCCTAAGTTAGGTTCGAAACTGAATAACGAGATGCAAAACGTCGGTAACAAGGTTATTCTAACTTGACCTAATAGTCTACCATATGCTCTTGAAGCAACACTAATGTAACTCAGACTGAGTATTTTACAAGCAGATTTCAAAATCATCGGCCGACCTAGGTAATACTGTTTTTAGCCATGGTTGTATGATGAGCGAGGCCATAATGACCTGCTTTTCCGAATTGTACTTAATTTTCAAGTAATTAGGACTTTACAAATATTTTACACGTAACATTCACTGATGGCATTGGAAATATATCTGCGTGAGCTCCCTTTGGACCAAGACGCATTCTACATACTGCGCTACATTATTTAAGAAACTATGTACAGTGTACTTGTACAAAATGATATCTAACGAATCCCTACTTATCAGTCAACATCATGGTATGTAAGGAGGATGTTTGAAACATCCTTTCATTCAGCGTATTTCCAAAAACGAGTTGCAACAAATTGAGTCTACAATTAATGCAAAATCAACATTCTAAAACTAATGATTACGCTAAACTTGAACGAAATCCTAGACACTTTCTTAAGAAAAGAAGTAAATTTAAGAAGAAGTCTAAATTTGAACGAAAATAATGCAAAGCAAATATTGTTGAAACATATTGAGGGTTTTTTACTAAGATCAAAATCACATGAAAAAAAGGTTGAAAAGGATACACCCCTATTTCAAAAGCCTGCACATGGCAATACTGGCTTTCAGAAACAAACTTGATAACAGTTGGGTAGTTGGTCGTATAGATGAAAGCAATGCTTGTTAGCAGGTACATTTTTTTGTAAATATAAATAAGCGTTAGTAAACTTCAGTTCGCTTTATTAGTGAGGAGAGAATATCGCTGTCGCGAGGAATACAGCAATTTACGAAACATTCCGATACTAAGCACTGTTTTAAGTTAAAGGATGATACATTTTATTTCCAGAGTCGGCATTGTGCTTGAAGGATTATAAACATGTCATGAGTTCGTGTATTTTAGATAAATGCCATAGCATAGACATCATAATTTAGAAATTATGCCAAAGCAAGAAATGATATACTGTTGAAAGCACATCTTATAAGACTTATGTTTTCTGTTTCAACAACTTACAGACAGAATACATCATCTTTCCTAAACATGTACCAAGTAGTATAATAGAGGCACAAGCGTATACAGACAGAAAATATTTGAAAAACCTTTGTAATAGTAACAAAATAATCTACGACAATGTAGATGCACATCCTAAAATTTGATATAATTTTTAATAACAGGTCAATGTTGCTTTTAAACCTTCATTTACAAGTAGTATAGAAGGTCGCACTACTTTCATTTTGTTCACAATAGAGACATGTTTAAAAAAACTTTATGTGAAAAATTATTCCATGTACTTAAAGTCCCTATTTTAATGTAAATAAAGTATTCTGTTAAATGTAGGGCATCCTCGTTTAATATTTTCATATGAAACAGCAGAGGAATTCACAATACAAGTTTGTACTACAGTAACTTACTATACTCAATAGAATGTGAGTATTTGGCCATATTGACATTTGTCACACAAAAAATGTGATATCATCCAGTTAGAAACAAAGAAATCAAACAAATGGTTTGGTAATAGTTAACTATTTTCAATAAAAAACCTTGTACATGTATCCTGTTAAAAATAGATTTGCTGTAGTATTAATCTTAAACTTAAACAAACAGTAGAAGACATCAACATAATCTGACAATCCTTCAACTTCAATTAACTTGTCAGATTGACTGGAGCTACTTAATAGCGTGTGGGACTTCAGGTTGGCACTTGTACATCTCAACAAAATGCTTCTAATCAATTATTAGGCAACTTAACAAAATTACTGTTGTAGGCTAGTTTGAGAACATGCTTTGAGTATTCTCTAATGTCCAACCTATGACAGCCGATTGTTACACACAGTGTCAACAAAATACGAATCTGAAGACGGTTTGGTTGACATTATTTTGGTTTTAAATGGAATTAAAGTAAAATATTTACACGTCTATTGTCTCCCATGATACGAAGCCTACGGTAACTTAAAGTAATTATTTATTAAATGTAAAATTGGTTGTAACACAGAAATAATAAGTACCCTCGAGCTCGCAAGCGCCTTAATTTTCATTACTTATTATTCCGCACATCAAAGAAAGCAGTAAAATAAATTTAAATCACGTATTAATAAATCTATTGTTCATACATGATTTTTTTAGAATACATGATAACTGCATGAAATAAATGATATTCTTCCAGGCGGAGAGACATTATTGTAACTGTAGATAAAACATGCTCTTCTTTTTTACATTGACTATTAAAATTCATTACAATCATGTTACAATGTATCTTCATAATTGTTACAGAAACCATCGGACTATTCGCTTTCCACATACTGTTAGGAAAAGATGAAATACATGTACCGTCGAGCACTGTTGCATAATTTTGTTAATAAGTGTAAGGTCGAAAAATAACGGATACTTTTTATGTGGTATACATTGTAGAATATTTACGGATTTAATTTAATCATACAAAATACAGTTTTGATTCTGATTGCTTTAATACTACGCAGTATGTACACTAAACAAATCAAATGAGTACATTAACTGTAACAGAGTCTCATCAATACTAATTAACGACACTATTGCTGTCGGAGCCTTTACACAATGCTTCAGTTACGCAGGGTAAAGTTTGATAATGCCGCATGAGATTAAAGGTTGGCACTATGGTCATAAGGGCGTTCGCAATGAGATAGTTATGATTAGTCTTATGTTAGTATCTGTCATACAGGATAGCATTACTTCATCCAATTTAAGATTAGTTTTTTATTTAGAAGTATGCACATGCATTTGATTACAGAGAGCAGTATTGATAGCAAAAGGATGAATCGTCTTTCTCTATAAAATCAAATAACCTTTTTACTTCTAATTAATGTTCGGATTTGCTAATTTAATAATATCTTGATAATAATTTACCAATGACCAGTTGTTTACTGACTGATATGATACAACGTAATGCAGATATTATAAGTAATGAGGCACATGTTTTTTATTTTATTTGGTAAATTGTAAATCACCTACCATTCATGCTATCTTCTGTTTTGCATTTCATAAAAACTAACAAATATAACTGTATGTGTTTGTACAGAAATGACATAGCAGATAAAAACCAAATGACCCACTGATCTATATGGTAAGCATATCTTGACAAAAGAATATTAGAAAAGACATGAACCCTGCAGTCGTTATTCCTCTGCACTATTCGGTCCTCTCTGAATTTTTCATCTAAATGAACAAGACTACCTTTTAATTTTTATTAAATAAATTGCATAATTAGTATGTTAAATGTTTTTACATTTAACGGAGTTATTGTATGTACATAAAAACTTTCAAGTTCTTTTCGGGCGCTGTGTATCAACCAATTCTTGCAAGGACAGTGGCAGGTGTTATAGGGCTCCTGTCGCTTTCTGTTGAAGTCCCAAAAAATTGTGTCGTTCTTTATTGCGGGCCGCCTCAGTTTATGTTAGTGAAGTAGTGAATAGATCTTTGCACACCGGTCATAAAGTAGTGAACAGTTTTAATTGTACACCTGTGATTTGGAAACACTGTACATCACGTTATGCTACTTTCGGTTTACTGCGCGTGTTGTATACGTCAGCAAATAGATTGAGCTGTAACATGAAAGTAAAATTTCCATTGGCCCACCTACAGAGGTCACGCGCAGGGGTCACCCTGTCTGCTAACCTGCGCATGGACTTTTTTTTTTGCTAACGAGAGGTCAATTTTAAGCGTTCTCATAAGATGTCAATATACCTAGGTTTGAGTACGACATGTCTGCTTTACGTCTGTGAAAAAATATTTGCACGCGCTCAAAACACTATCCCACAGGGGCCTGTACGCGAACGTTGGTAAAATGAAAATTTTCAAAGCTGGTAAAATTGTGTCCAAGGTCATTTTCAAGGTTGTCTTAAAGTGTCAGCATTTGCCTCGGACGTCTGAGATTTCAACATGCGAAGCTGTCGGCATGACCTTTAAATTCATATAGACAAAACGTGTTCCATACGGTAACTGTCACTTCTATGGAAGGCCAAACCTGTCTTAACCCGCGTATACGGTTTATTACGTTACAGGCGTTCACAGGATATCAGTAGCCTACAATATATTCACTCGACTGCTGAGTGAAGCGTTGCATACATTGTCTTGACATGCATTTACTAACCATTACACCAGTTTTTGATGTTTGCTGAATGTGCTTCGTCTTGATGCAAGGCATCAACATTTGACTTGTTTCATCTGTTACATTTTCTTTTTGAACAAGAAATTAAAGTATTGGTATCATCAATTATAGTCATTGCTTTAAAAAAAAAGTTTCTTTAAGATAAAGCTTGTAATATGTGGAACATTTTTGTTCATATTACAAAAAAGTAGGAAGTTGCTTCTCGAAAGGAGAAAAAAGGAGTTGGGACTTGGCAATAACTTATTAAGTTAAGACACTGTTCTAAGGCCCGCTATGATACTTCTTTAATATCAGCTTTCTTGTTTAGTATTCTGCTAAAGAGTTACACCAGACTGACTTAATGATCATCAAGCTTTTCTCACAATCAGATTAACATGAATAAGTATGAAATTTTGATTACTCACATCAGACACAAAAATTTAAAGGACAACCAATTTCATTTAATGCACAATAGATAGATAGCAAACGCATTTTTTTCAGTTATGAAATATTGTGTTCTTAACAAGCTTTCAGACAAATAATTTTTCACACGCAATCTTGTCAAAATAAACTGATCATAAGACGTTTGCTCTCAGGAACGGTGATAATGTTTTTCCAGATGGGACAGAAAAATCAGAGAAACACGCACATAGCCATCTCCGGTCATGTTTAAATATTACAGCAGTGTTGTCTTCTGAAATGAGAGTGTTGTACATTTGGTAATTTTCTCTTATAGTAAATCTATGTAAAATAAATTACCAAATGTACAACACTCTTATTTCTTTCAATTAACCGGACAGAAACGGGACTTCTTTTATAATTCTGCCAATACTGTAGAGTGTAGCACTACATTTTCACAGAACAAACTTCGGTCTCTTGTTTATGCATTCGTATATTTTGTGGAGTTCAAGATATTTTCCCCATTTCAGTTCAGGTCAAAATAGAATCAATGACACGTCCCCGAAATATGAAACGTCCGTTCAATTATCATGACACTTTGTTTATTTGTGTAAGATTTTTGTTACTTCGACAGATATTTATCTTTATGGTAATTCTTCACACATTTCGCTCTGCAGCGGAAAATAAACTAGTGGTATTACCGGAAAAAAAGCAACGAGTTACAATTTAACATTAACCCTGGCCCGATATCTATCATGGTTGCATTGATCTAGGTCATAATGTATAAAATGTGATTTTATTGTTTGTACAATGTAGTATGAATTTAACGAAGAACAACTTCCTTTTAAGATTTAAGTATTTTCTTTTGGCTTCTTCAAGGCTTTTCTTATTCCTGACTGTTTAGTTGCAATGAAATAAGCTCTCGAATGGCATGTGAATAATGGCATGTGCGCAGATAGCTTCATTCATTCAAATAGAAATACGGGTAAATACAACTTGTTCGGATGATTGAGCTTCCGGCTAATATGAAGACTACCAGTAAAGTTGGTTAACAGCAAGTTTCTCATATCAAGTTTTCAAAATATTTTCCCTTAACAGAAATGCACTTTTGTATACAAGATGTCGACGACCTTAATACCGAAGAGCGGACTGCCTTCTATATACTCTGCAGACTCTTTTACACAGCACTGCAAAGGACGCTTCTAGAATTGAAGCATCCTTTTAGTTCAGGAAAGAGGCAGAAGTGACAGGTCTGGTGAGTATTGAGGGTGCTGCAAAAACTGCTGCACAACATTGCTCTTGTGTATAGATGCATTGTTATTGATAAGACAGGTACCGTGGGCGAAGTAAAAAGAAATATGCTCTCGCTAATTCAAAAATTCTCTAAACCAATTTCTTTGGACAGATCTGCCCGATGTATCGGGTTTTTGCACAGCAGGATCCTTAGAATTGACGAAAATTGTGTAAAGAGCGTGTTAACAGCTCTTAGTTCAAATTTCTACAATCAACCTGTCTTGTTTTTTCTTTAACCAAGGCTTATTGAGGTTCGAAATAATAGATAGAAGTTTTATCAACTGTAAAGCGCTCATTTAGTCTGGTTCTATCAGCATTCTTGTACACTTTCAAAAGACCTATGCACTTTTCGCTCGTTGGGCCTTCTGTCTTTGGTCAGAATGTAGGGTACAAACCTTGTACATACCTTGAGCACTTCCAATTGAAATACATTTTGTACCCATTGATGCAATAATCGGTAGCGCGATTATTCTGCTACCTTAGCTTCCACAGCATCACTTATCGTTGAAGACAATGAATATTTATATCCAAAATTCCAGTAATATCGGAGTGATGTTGTTTACGAGGTATCGTCCGTCCGGGATGGAATTTAATGAAACTGAAAACAAGTATAGACCAGCATGATGCGGTGATGCACTCGCAGCTTTTGTCAGAGTTTTCTAAGTAACTCCAGAGGTATTGCTATTTAATTATTTATATTTCTTATACATTCAATATAAATTATATTTCTCAAACCGGTTATCAAAACTTTATTTTAATTAGCTCTAATAATGTAATGATCACACTTTCTAATATCCACGCCCCTGTACCCCTTCCCCCATACCACCCTCATCCCTGGGGGGAAAGGGCCAGATATTTATAAATGCTTCTTTTTTCTGAAAGGGCTTGTCGATTATGTTTGGCACAAATAATCAAATTTGTAGTCTTTAACAATGAAAAATGTAAAAATGTTTTTTTTTAACAATGATGCCGTTAAGGTGGTGTAGCATTTCTTTTTGTACATGTTCTATATAGAAAATAAAGATTCTTGTTTTCTGGAGTAAGAAAAGTAAGGCTGATTGAATTTAATATACAACCATTGAATTCTTTATGATTGTAACTTACAGCAAAATGATACTCTCAGCGATGAAGCCCAAATGGGGAAGTGCAATTTGGAAAAAAAAAACACTTTTTTCTGTAAAGGCTCGTCACAATTTTAAAATTTTTGGCACAGGTAATCAACTTTGTAGAAAAATCTATAAATTGTATTTTTAAGAAATTAGACTTTTAATGGGGTGTAGGTATTTTCTAATATATTCTTCATTGCCACATAAGGATCCCGTCAGATATGACGCCCCTGTCGGGTGGTACAGTTTTTATATACTTAATGTTTTTATTCTTGTTATCTGAAACTGGTTACCGCAGTTAACCCACGCCGAAAGTAAAGGGACATTGTTTTTGTATTGTCCGTCTCTGTGGAGCTGTAACTATCTCATGGAATTTCATGAAACTCAATTTAAGTACATTGTTTATGTTAGCATAGTGCTTATCCATCACTGGCTTCTTACTACATTTTTAGTGCCTCAGTCTAGTTAACCAAGACACTTTCAATTGATCTGTTTCAGTGATCTGTATCATTTGGAGGGGATATAAGTTCACTGGATGCGCTTGTTATGTTTTTGACAGATTTATCGTATTTGTGTTACATATAATTAGTGTTTTCTTGGTCTATAAAGGAAACTGGATCAAGAAAGGGCAATAATTTATTATTTCCAATATGACCTAGGCCAATGTAGTCAACGTTTGTATTACTAAAACTTACGATAACGTGCAGAATCTTCGTCTATGTGTCGCCTAGGAAAGTGTATTGTACCTCGAATCTTCATTATTTGGGTTAATATAGAAAGCTATAAATAAGACTATTATTTTTTCATGAACTGACACTTTAATCAAAGAAATGTTCTGAGATCGAATTTAATACGACAGTTGATCTTATACTGTATGGTCTTGGTTTACATTTATGGCTTAATGAAATACAACTAATCTTATCAAGCCTGGCTATATGTTGATAAATGTTGTCATTAAAACCAAGAATAAAGGGTGCTTTTAATTTTAAATCCATTCATGCTATCTTACTTGTATATTTATAACTTTTGAAAGTAGGCACACAGTCTGTTTGACAGAGTATAACATAGGCTGTTTGGTTAGGTAATAGCAACTACGGCCAATAAATCAAATGTTAAAAATTTCCGGTATAATTGTTGTAAAAATTGTTTTTATTATTTACATAATACACTACCAAATTATAAAGCGTTGCAATGCCTGCGTTTTCGAATAAATAGCACTGTTCTTACGAATTATCGAAAGTTTGTTAATAACAAGTTTCAGTTTATTTCCATGAAAGAAAGAAAACAAAAGCAAATTAAATGACGAATTTCAATTATTGGCTAAGAAACAGTTTCACTTTACACATTGCACTTTCCTTTGATATCCTCTTTCATTGTATTAAATATCAAATAATGTTTTGATCAGTTGCTAAATCCCTTTAATACTTTCCGCGTAATTCCTCGGACAAATATAGTCGGGTGTACAGATGGACAGACGGCGCCTATAATAATATTTTTTGTCGGACAACCTGTCACGTTCTACGAAACAAAGCTCGAAGAAACAGCAAGTAATAATTCTTCTCTCGAAATATTGTTTGTATTTGTCATGTGTCCATTAATAAACATATTACTTGCAAGTAAGAAAAGGCAAAAAATCAATATCTCATTAAAGGTGATCTTTTTATTTTCAAAGAAAATGACAAAATCAATTCGATAAACATTCATTTGGTACGGAACTTTGTGCTAACAAATACATAAAATGTTATTTAGTGTTTGACCCCATTTGCCCACCAATCGAATCGCTCCTCATATTTTCAAATCTTTATTTTTTATCAAAACTACCTACTGAATTCACTTTATTTATAAGAGTTCGCTCTAAATAGAAAGCCCTTTAGTTCAGCCCACAATCACGGACCTATATACACATAGGTCCGTGCCACAATTTATGTCGGTTGCTATGCAAAAGGTCATATGAGGTTAAACACTAAGTAAGTTAGAGTTTGATAAGTCAAATTTTAACAATTAAGAAACCCCGGTCGCTCGCTACCGCTCGCTTAAACTCAAATTTATACATAGTGTTGAACATTTTAATTAATATCAAACCATTCTGTGCACATCTGACGTTTTAATGGAAAGGGAAAAACCTTTGGCAGTCATATCTACATCCTTTTCAAATATGCACCTTGTATGTTATTTCTCGATCATGTCTAAATCTTTACATGTACCTGTTCTCCCCAATAACTGATAAATAAATATTGTTGTACGTGACAACCGACACTTTTTAAATTTTATGACCTAAGAAAATGTGTACTATTTAAAAAATATACATTTTAAATGAAAATTACTATCGGGCGAAAGCATAAGGTGTCAAACTCCCCACAGCTGTTTCGCTCTATAATTGGAAGTAACCGCTTGAAGAATTCCCAGCGCTTGATATGTTACGTCATTTCATTTTATCGATAACTTTTCAGAAATGATTTTCATTTACATTGGTTGTAAGATTGATTTAGAAGGAAAATACGAATTATAAAATAGATAACCATAAAATGTTTTAGAATTAAAAATAAAACGGTCAGTGGGATTCTGTGTAGACGGTGCAGCGTTGCAGTTATGTTAGCATGATGTCACGAATTCGACACTTTCTGATTTCGCGTGGGTAATTGTCAAATCATATTTTATTGCTTTCAGTATCAACATACATTTACCTTTGCGCCCTTTAGCTTTCGCCCGTATTAAATCACTTAAAAGACATTATAACGTCTTCGCGGCACTGTACAGGACTAATAAAGTGTAGATAAAAAAGTACAGTTGAATGACATGGTAGCAACTGTAAGAATTGGTATTGAGACAATTTATATTTCATTGCGTTTAAAGCTACTAGAATCATACCCTATGAACCTTTTTGTTGGGCGATTATATATTGAGAAGCTTGGACATGAAAATTAATTGAGATGGTACATTGCAATATAAAGCAAAAAAGGGACAAAAATGTGAATCAACTTTGTTTATTTACACAGAATTTTCCTTTACATTGTTATGATGTGTGTTTCTATACCAAAAAATAATAATGTTGTGTTAAGAAACACAGTCGTATGTTGTATGTACTACTTGAGTTGCTGTGTCCTTTACATGTCGTGTAAAATATAGGGCTAAGCTGAACAATACACCTAGTTAGATTCAATCGTTGCTATGCCTCATGTAGTCATGCAATAAAATCAGCTTCAAAAACATTTAGACATGAAATGACATCAAAACAATAAGTAGATAAACTAATCTCCCATGTTAACTAGGTGTATGTTTAAAGTTAAGATTCACAAAAGAACGACCAATTACTTGAAAGGGACATAGCCTATAACTGATGCCAACTAAATAACCCACAAAAAAATAATGGAATCTTTGGAAGTATCATAACTTAACTTAAAAGTTTCAGCTATGTATTCCCAGTCATTATCGATATAATCAGCGGGTTTAAAATATACTGCACTGCCGTAAACCATTCAATAATCTATGTATAGTTGTTGTTGTACAATTAATGGGTTGATGCGATTTATTACAGAAAGCCTCTAAATTGATAAATTGTGGTAACATGAGGCATTTTACGCCATAGGTTCTTCTTTGAAATTGTATTTATCTATCATTTTACGTTCATTTAACACATAATCTATGTTTTGAGAACGTAATCGGCAAGATGTAGGGAGTGCCACTTTAAAATATATACGATACTGAATTATATTAAAAAAGATTCTAAATTTCATACAAGGTCATGGCTGTTGGGGTAGCATAATGATGAGAGAACAAAAATATTGTTTCAATAAAATGGGCAATAATTTAATGGGTGATCAATTATCAAAGGAAAAGCGTGATATTTGAAAAAAAACATGATGATGCTTTTCACAAACTTATTTTTAATGGCTATAAAATGACATGTTTTGGGAAAGGAGAAGCACACACACGGCGATTTTGAGTACATTATCCATACTTACATAATAGTATATGGAATAATCAGGAATAGAGAATCATAAAATGATAAAATTAGTCCTACATATAATCTAACAATATATGATGTATGTGATATCCTGATACCACCAACTGAAAAAAGATAAGCAAGTTATTGAAAAAAATTAATACTAAATTCACAGATATCAAGAACTAGAGCAACAAAAACGATCAAACAAACATCAAATGATACATATAGAAAGCGAAAATGTCCTATTTAAAATTATATTATGGTAAAATAGGTTACGATGCGTTGCCGAACCAAAAAAAACATCACAAAGAAACAAAACAAATACATTAACATTCAAGAAACAAATTTCACATGTTCAAAGCACAACGGTGCCAAAGGTCCACATAAAGGTGACGATCGTTGATAACTTGCAATAATCATTGAATTTGTCTTTAATGTCCAAAGAAATGATGTAAACATCTCTCACCAACACTCGATTTGGACCCAACGTACATATCCTTGTAAAATAACTGTTCCTGCAGAAACGGCAAAAAAATTGAGACGAGACAGATCCTTTCATTACACACCTGAGACCAAAGACGTCATCTATCAATTCAATAGATTATATTACAAGCAGGTCTATACACAGCCTTTTCATAAAGCTTTCGTTTTCAGTTGAATTCATTTTGTTTAGAGTCTGCATTAGTTGTGTCAGTAAGTGGTATGCTTTCCGTGTTGTTTTCTTTCACAATATTGGATATCCGAAGGTTGGGATCTATCAGCGCTCCATTGGCAAGAGTTACAGTGTTTGTAAAGTCACGACTTCCACGTGACCAACCATAAGATGTGCGAGTGTATTTCGTACTTAATGATCGAGCGTCATTAAATCTAGATATTTTCTTTTTGAGTACACTTTTTACCTGAAAAAACAAAAGTAAAGTTCAAATTCTAGAAAATTAATGAATAACCTTGCCATGACTTACACAATAGTGTACCTCACCGTATATAATCTTATGTTTGTTGCGTGGTAATTGCAAGAGGACAGCAGTTGTCTTTGTTTACTAGACAAATAATTAAAGCAACTCAACAGTTGTTTACTTACATGTAGTATGAAAGCAGTATTACTAAATCGTACTGTCTTTTTTATATTAATAACAGTCTTAATAAAATTCTTAGTCATTTCTAATTTTGATTTACTTTATTAAGCAACCTTGAAACACTCTCAAGTCAGTGAAAGACACAACGTTACATATAGATAAACAAAACGTGCTATATTGAGTGGTACATGTATTAATGTTTAATATTATTGGTATCTTTTCAAACTTTTAAGTTTAGGTTTAAGTTTATAGTAGACACTTGTTTTAATTGGTTTGTATGTTATAAAAGTTGGTTTGAAACTGTTTTAAGTAGATGTCTTGTAAGTTTGATATTTGCAACGGTATATGCATTGTTTTAATGGACGCATATATTTTGATTGTGATGGCGTATGTTAGAGCTGTTTAAATATATTGAGAACAGTAAACGCCATATTGGTTTACAGTACTTAACTAAGTGCGCTGTGTCTTAGAATGAGCTAAAAACAGTACACTCGGTGTATTACGACTCCGGATATAGCAAAATTCCGGATACAAAGAATCTAAATATTTGACAGTTTACCTTCTTCATTTATTAAAATGAAGTTGCTTTATAGATATAACGCACTCCGAATATAGATATAAGGAACATATTTGTAATTTGTAAAATTAAATCTAGTTTAGGGTTATTAGATTTGCAACGGTATATGCATTGTTTTAATGGACGCATATGATTGTGATGGGGGTTTTTTTTTTTTTTTTTTTTTTTTTTTAAAAAAATAAACCCCATTTTTTTTTTCAGTACTTAACTAAGTGCGCTGTGTCTTAAAAGACTGAAAACAGTACACTCGGGTTCGACCGGTTAGCAAATCCGGATACAAAGAATCAAAATTTGACAGTTACCTTCTTCATTTATTAAAATGAAGTTGCTTTATAGTTTTTGATTTTATTTAGAGGGATTTTTTTTTTTTTTTTTTATTTATTTTTTTTTTTGGTTTTTTTTTTTTTTTTTTTTGGTTTTAAAATACAGGGAAGTTTTTAACTTATTCTTAATGTTGAGTTTAATGAATAACTTTGTCAAATATTTCAAACTAGTTGCTCTGTGTTTGTATGATCTCAAAACTTTCAAAATAAAGCAAGCATAATGATAAATCAAAACATGCGAAGGTTTATATATGAAAACATGTACATATTGTACAAATTCCAGAATATTCCTAGTAAAGTATAATGTCTAGAACAAAATATAATTTTAGATCTGCTGATGTCAGAAATAGACAAAAAACGATTACTATTAACTTACCTTTAAAACACTACATTATTTATATTCAGTGAAATTTTTGTTGGTCACTTAGCTTCAGATTTTTGTTGACAAAAGACTAAAAGACTTGCTTAGTACTAATTGCAAAGTAAGTATCAAATTACTAAAACGAAGAAATGTCTGAAAACAGGCATTTTGTACAACTTTAATTTGTATAAATCTGCAGTAAGATCAAGGTTTCTCAACTATATTAATCTATAAATTGTTATGTGGCAAAATTTTACAAAATCTGTATGTCCGTTTATGTTTTTACGTTTACTACAACAAAATTGTAAGATGTATCCAAATTTAAAAACAGCAAATATACAGTTATGTACCACAATATATAATGTAACTAGTAAAGCTACTGTCATGCACTACTTTAACATTCGAAAGATATAAAATGAATTTCCCTTAATTTAAAATTCAGTGGGATTTAGCTCGGTGCATATGTCTTGATGGATGTCACGTTTATAAGATGTATAACGCCTTAGCTTTTAAACATAATTATGTGGTTACAAAACAAAACAAACATTTTTAAATTAGTAAAAAGTATATTTTTATTAATCTGTGATCAATCTTTTGCATATACAATGTAGAAAATGGTATCAGCTTCTTTTCAAATGTAAACACGGAATACAATTTAATATATTTAAATTTTTTTTTCAGGTTCGTTGTGCTCTACCACATTTTTTTCTTACCAGAGCAACTGATTATCTTATACATGAAAATAACAAAAAGTAACCGTTTTGTATCAGAATTATGTAATTGCGAAAGTATCGATTATTTGCAATATTTTAGCAGCTTCCCCTTAGATTTTGGTGAACAATAAGGTTGTTCGAACTGTCTGAAATAAAGAATTTTCGAAAGATTCATTAAATAAAGCGCTAATGCTTAAATTCATGCAAAGGATTTCTGTATTGTTCGTAGGTTTACGTTAATGAAGCATATATTGTAGCGGTTTCGTTAAACCAAAGCTACAGACATTTTAAATATATCTTCTTAAATTTCTGTTGATTTTCACTGGTGCTATTGATGCAAGCATTTAAAACTAAACATTACACCAGATTCGGAGGTTGAGCGGCTTTAAAAATCATATTTTTTACAATCTGTAATAAATTAATTGAACATAAAAAACATTGTTCTGCAACATCTCAAAAGACTTTTGTGACAAATATTATGTACAAACGAACACTATTTTAGAACCAAAACAAAAAGAAAAAGATAACAAGTACTATTGAATAAAATTTTTAAACTTATCTAAAGTGTTTCTGTAGGGAAGGTGTGAAAGTAAAAAAAAAAAACAAGTCTGAATTTTTAATCTTGCATTCAAGATAACAAACTACAAAAAGTGTCTCAAAAAACACATGCGGAATAATTATTGAGATGTGGAATATCTGGAATTACGAAATATTCTACCCGAGAAACATGACTGTTGACTCAGTAAAATATCGCTGCATTAGGGTTATGGGTATCAGATAATATGACTTCTTGTAAACGCGCTACGTACCTCTCCGTTCAAGAAACAATAAAATATCGCTACCATTAATCCCTGAAAGAAAAAAGACATAGTGATATAAAACAAATACCGAAGAAGGCTCCCTATAACTTCCATCTCAACTGCACTTGGTTATATTATTAAGCAGTTTTTACATACATTAACAGGAAATTTCTGAAAAACTAATCTGGAGGTTTTGAAATACGAGTGTGCTTCAAAAAGTAATGTTACTAGATTAAGGTACTGATGCACTGCACTTCCAAGTGCATTTCTGCTGTCATATCTCCACCCAGAAAGAACTTTCTTGGGCCGAGGGAACAGAAACAAGTGGCAAGGGCTTAAATCGGGTGAATAGGGAGGATGCTTCAAGACATTAACTTTTTCTTTGTTCAGAAACTCAACTTCCCCCGACTTTAGTGAGCTCCTTTTCTGGTCTGTGGTAAGCAAACGGGGGACCCAACGAGCGCATACCTTTGTAAGGCCCAAATGTTTGGTCAGAATAGCATGGACGCTGCCTTCTGATATCCCTACCTTATTGGCTATCTCTTCCACCTTATATCTCCCATCTTCGTCTACAAATGCCTTCACAGCAGACATGTTTTTATCTGTAACAGATGATTTGGTCGCCCTTTTCGGCCCGCATCTTAAATGCTGGATATTCCAGCTTTAATTTTTCTAACCCATCTGCAAACTGTCCTATTCGATACCGGGGAAGGCCCATATATATCATTCAGTTCGTTATAAACTTGTTTTGGCGGTATACTTAGAGCAACGCGGCCCTTTATGTAGGCACGTATTTCTACTTTTACTTCAGTACTCATTTGTAAGCTTGCACAGTGTATATGAGTAACACACCTATAAAAGTGGATTACTTTGTGAAATGTTCACCGATTTGCACGAGGTTTTCGTGCTTATGTAGCTATCAAATTGGCCTACTCGGCTGAATAGAATTATTGAACAAGAACGAGCGTTTTGACTATGGAAAGCCATAAGTAACATTACTTTTTGAAGCACCCTCGTATTATTATAGAAATAAATGGTAGAATATAACTGTAACTTTATTTCTAAATCTGGCGGAAGTTACTCAGAGATATAGGTCGACGAACCACGCCAGTGCTTGTCAGGTATTTCTACAAATTAAGATCTTTCAAAACATTCTGTTAGAGAGTCCGGAAAAGTTCTTTCTACAAACTATTTGAAAATCTGACCAAATATTTCAAACGTTTTCTGTTTCGTTTCATGTTCACCGACATATAAAAATGTTTTTCAATCCTCTAAGAGGATCATACCTGCATACTTAATGTCTTAAAAATATTACAAATGGTTAAACGGTATATCTAGGGAAATCATATAGGAGTATCATATAGGGAGTCATAAACATTTTGACAAATGATTATTACAGTTTTATTTCTCTTAACGCTCACGTCTATACAACTGCCAGCTGCTCATAACTTGCACGATATCAGTAACAACAATCTCTTCATAGCAGCCATTTTTGTACTCTCCAGAGGGTGGTTGTTTTAAAGACGTTGCACTTTACTTATAAATGATTCGTTTTTTATGTTGAGAAGTTAATTAATAATTGTCCATTGGAAATAGAATTTTGTTTACATAATTATTACATTGACGGACAACATTTTATCATGCCATTACTATGACAACTGCCTGATAAAGCCTGTCTGAGAACAGCAACCTTTCTCAGTCAGTGACTTGAGAACACTTTTCCTTGTTTAAACCTATGGAAAAGTCAGAGGACATCCGATTTTTCAAGCTCCTCCCACTTTTTGCCGGACTACTCAGAAATTAGTGCCCCGAATTAAAATAAAAATGTAAAATAATGATTAAAACTCAGAATAGTGGCATAATAAAAAGAATAACAGGTTACCGTCTTTTGAGAAAGGGATTTCTAAGACTCGGCTAGATATGGTCCGGAAGGGACTCGGCAAGCCTCGCCCCTTTCTGGACCATATCTAACCTCGTCTGAGAAACCCTTTCTCAAAAGACAGTAACCTGTTATTCTCTATTTCTCACCTATGGGATACATATTTCCGCGCATTTACCCATGTGAGATAAACTTATCTCACATCGCTTATCTCACATCGCTGCCGGACTATTTTTACATTAATTGTAAGCAGACATAAAAATCGAAAAATGGCTCTAAAATTGTTATTTTTGAAATAAACATAGGGTTGTTGGTATTCATTTTCTTAGTTAGATCATTTTCTATCCATCTATAGCAGTTTTGAAGTAAAATTCGAGAAAAAGTTGATTTTCATTTTTCATCCGCATCCTGTATTTGCACTAATTTCTTCTTACTTGTGTGTAAATGCGATTTTAACGGTGAGAAAATAAATCTACCATGTCCATTGAGTTGTAGATAAGGAAATCCTACCCTCGGGTTGAGATACGTCCAAAAAACTCGGCACAGCCTCGTTTTTGGACGTATCTTAACCCTCGGGTGGGATTTCCTTATCCACAACTCATGAACATGTTAGATTCACTTTGTCCTCGGTACCTTTTTTCTATAATGGCTTTCAGTTTCAAAGAAGGATAAAATATCAATTACACTTGCGTAAAACAGCAATGAAATGTATGGAAAATAATCTTCCAATACGCACCTGGAAGGACTGTAGAACGGCATTGATATATTTGAAAACAATTTTTACTTGTGGATGATCGCTGGGTGGTATTATAAACAACACATACGTTATACCCAGCAAGGGAAACAGAATGATTGTGGCTTTCACCGCTTTACTGAAATATGAAACAAACATGTTGTTACATAACATATATTTATATCACATTATACATGGTGATTCGTCTAGCAATACAATGTATCGCAGCCTTCGATCCTTGCACTTAAAGCTGCTCGCTCTCAGCTGCCGTTGAAAAAAAAAAAAAAATTTCAAAAACGACATACTGATACATAAATATGATTTAAAGGCTAGAATTAAGAATAGAAGTAAAAATCTGGATAGGAATTTGCAAAATCGATTGAAAAGGCTGGTTTTATAGCACCGTTACACTGTATGTTTATATTGCAATTGCAAAAGCGTTTGCAACACTTTATTATTTGGTAGCGTATTATTTCAAATCTACAGAAATTCTTGACAGGAATTTATACTAGAACCGTTTTATATGACTATGTGTTCTTAAATATGTTATTTTCATACAGTTTGAAGATATTCATTTTTTACCATAATCTGAGAGCGAGCAGCCTTTTGTTAATCGTTTAATTTCTACAAGAGACACTACCACAGCACACAGTCGATTCTACTTCATTAGTATGTACTCTTCAGATAAAAGCATGGACGTTAATAGTAATAAGCTAACACATTTCTATAAAGTCTCTCAGTAGTACCTTTTAAAGCTCGAGAAAAACAAGAACAAGTATAATTCGCGGAGAAAGTCGGAAAGCCGGGAGGACGGAAAGTCAAACTTAAACATTTTTTAACAAATGCAAAATTGTTTCAAAGGATGCAAAAAAAGTGATTCATTTTTATAATAGCAGGACATCTGTGATTACTGTTTCGAAAGTGTCTCTGAGAAAATTTCAAATTCATCGAAACAAACACGGTTCCAAGATATATATAACAATGAAGTGCTTAATAACGCAAAGCAAATTGTGTGGTGCATTAGTTGTGATTTCTTTATTTCCTGTATGCGGATTTGGATCCAGAACAAGAACTATCTTTAAAAAGGATAGTCAGCGCGATTTTAAGTATTTTTTTCAGATTTCATATAAAAAATGTTGTCAATGTTTATTTCCATGTAGTAAGAGGCGCCAAATGTCACAGTGCGAGAAAACTGTGCAACCTGATCGGGACGTGAACTCACGACCCTTCGATTTTACAGATCACAGGTCGACTGCTCTCCCGAATGAGCTTACCAGCCGCTTACTTAATCTCTCCACACTTTGTGAAATGTGCATTAGGAAAACAGACTTAATCCTTGTTTTTTTATCACATATGTTAACAAGAAATATTGACCGTTATGCTATGGTCTATTAAGTATAGGTGCTCTACACTCATAATGAACATTGATTTGGAGTTAACAATAAAATTATAAAACCATTCATGAAAGACTGAAAACGCAAGAGAATTTTATTGACATTTTCATTCGATATTATCCAATTTAAAGGTGTCTTAAAGAGTAAAAATCATTCAAGACATAAAAGACTGAAAAGCCAGAGTAGCTTATTGACCTTTTTCATTCATATTGGTAGGTACCTTAAAGAGAGAAATTTTCAATTAAAAAAATGTTATACATTCTACTTGTCATTTCATTGGAGGTAAATAGTGTTATTGACTATATTTTAAAATAGAAACTTGTTAGCAAACAACTTATTACAAAATTAACGTTTTTGTAGCGCAGCCGTATACAGCTCGCCTTTGACCGGAAGTTTGGGACTCTTCAGCCACCAATGAAATGACATTTTTTGAAGCTGTAAGGCACTTTCCTTCCTATTTGGATAATACCGAAGGTTAATAATTGAAATACGTAAATAATTCATATCCATCAACATTATATGTTGTTACCTCCAAATTAATGTAAATTATAAGTGTAGAGTTTTTATACTTTCTCGGCTAGTGAAAAACGGTCAACAATTCGAGTAGCATATATATAAGAAAAAGAAAGATTAATTATGTTTTTCTGATACACATGTCGCGATAGATATTTAATTACTATTGGGGACAAATTTGACAAGTGGCCGGTTAGCTCAGTCGATAGAGCATTAGGTTTAACATCTTTGCAAGGGAAGGTAGATGGGTTCGAATCCCGGTCAGGGTCCTTCATTTCTCACCATGTGACATCTGGCGCCTTCCGACTAAATAAAATTAATTTGTACTATAAAATCTAGCTAACAATCGCTTTCATATACTTAAAATTTCGCCGTCTATCTTGTTAAAAGGTAGTTCTAGTTACAATTGATTTGATTTGATTTGATTTGATGAGAATTTTATCAAGGTCCGTCCAAAAGAGCACTTATGTAGCTGATATTTGGTGAGACCCCGGCATGTCTCCGTCAGCCAAAAATAAAATTTTGAGCCAGAAAATAGGAGAAATTTACCTGACTGCAATTTCCAGCCGTTAGCCAAAGTTTGTATTTGATTGGTTACCAAATAGTAGGCCAATCACGGCGACCAATGAGATCTAAGGTGATTGACCTAGTTTGTATGTCTGGTCGTGGTAGCCAACAGTTTTTAGAAAATTTTGATACTAGAGTTATATGTGTGTTTTGTAAAGAAAACCCTTTAATAAAGGTTGTCCTATTTTATTTTGTAGCTTTTTGTGATGATAAAAAATTTAATGTCCTGAAGTAGAATAAAATGTTGTCCGAAAAAGATGGTTTTACTTATTTGAACAAGTAAAAAGTATGCATGAAAGTTTGACCTATGTTTCTACCTGAAATTTTGAAAAGTAAAACCCCTTAAAACCCAAATAAGCCAGCAACCGCACAGGCTACTTGTTAACTTACTTCTTAATTATAATGGTGTACAATAGAAAATTATAAAAGAGACTTGTACTAGTTGGTTGTTTACTACCGGAGCTGAAGCAAATCAGAGCCAGGAGAGACAAAAATGATTAACCAATCAGCAGGGTGCTAATGGCCGCCAGTTCGGTCTACTACGTGAAAAAGCACAGTCATTAATGTAATTATTTGAATCATTTGTATCATAAATTAGATAAAAGCCAAAATTTGTCTTTAAATATATGAAGTTGCTGTAGATCATGACTTCGTATAATAGAAATTTTATTAAAATTTTGTGGAATTTTGGTGAAAATTCTTTTAATGTTTCAGAAGGAAATTTTAATTTTAATCTGTTAATCTGTTTTATTTTTTACTTATAAATAATAAAAAGAAGTAAGGTAGATCATGATTTGCATGATCGGCGATTCGGTCCTCGGACAGATGCTGGTGAACTACTATTCCTGATCCTGGTTGACTAACCAGTACTTTTCACATCTTCTTTGTTGTGGGATTGGGTTTTTCGTGCCTGGTAAGATTGTTCTTAATGTAGTTTTGATCTTATATTACACATCTTTATTGGTTCGAAAATATAATTGCGAAAGTTAGATATGCTTTTTAAGATTAACATTGCGTTCGTACTACTTGACCTACCCTTGTGGTTTGGGTGACCTCTGCGACTTTTAGTGCGCACGAACCGGATGGGTTTAACAGGTGCGCGTTTGGCTTTTTGGATCCGGCTATTTTTTGACGTAGATTACTGCTTCCTTTAGGAAATAAGTAGTGTTTTATGCATTTTCTACAATGTCTGGGGTTCTAGTTTAGGATCAATCACTGTTTTTGGTTAGTTAGACTTTTATATGGGCATTAAGTATGCATTTTCTTGTTTAAGCAGTCATTAATTGTGATTATTTCTATTTTCTACGTTTTTCCAGTCATTGTCCTGGTGATTACAATTCTATTAGGAGAGATAGATATAACAGTGTTAAAAAAAGTGATACATGTAGCTTTATGGAACATACAATACCCAACATGTTGCACATAAAGAGCGTATTAAATTAGACATCAATCCAATGGCTCATGTAGCCTGAGGGTGTATTTTCTGATATGGGTAGCTTCGCAATATTCAGTAAGACTCTAGGTCATATTGTTATTCTAGAAGAACAATGGCAGAACACTGATTTACGAAGACAATTTCTAAGCTCAATGCAGATGGTAGCTTCTAGCATGTTTGTAATGCATAAAATACTTACATCCTTCGGTTGAATATCAAGTTAAAAAAGCATTACATTAAATGATGAGTTGGATTCAATATCTATCTGGTAAACAGCATACAACAAAGGCTTCATTTCTGCTTCAAGAGAAACAATATTATAACTATAACCGACATAAAAGGCTTAGAATTGTTCATTAAATCCCTATTGGAGAAAATTGTTGGCTGCCTAGAACAAAACAAGTTTCAAAATTTCAAAGTGTACATAAATTATATCAAGAAACGAGTTTGATGTAGCAACAAAGGTATCTCATAATCCTTTACAACATGTGGATTGAGTATACAATTACAAAGTCCCAAACCAGATATGACAGGATGAGATGAATATATAACTAAAGTGAGAGAGATAGGGTCAAATGACCTTTGACCCAAGAGTGACCTTGACTTTTTTCATCATGATGAGATTAACGTATGATCCGAGTTTTATGAAAATCTTTCAAAAGGGTTAAGAAGATAGTATGGAGCCCTTTGACCATTATGTGACCTTGACCTTGATTACGTTTGGTTGAATCATTGATAGTCTTTTCATTAGAGCAACATTTGGTACAAGTTTGAAAAAAGAATCATTGCAGGGTTTGAGGAAATTTAGTATTTTCAACTTTACCTTGACTTTGGGCAGGCAAGGTATGGGCAGCAACGACTGGAAAGTATTTCGAAATTAGTATATGCCTGAATAAGTTATGACACAGTCACAAAATACCAGAACATAACCAATTATTACAAGTTTGAGCCCGAAGTGTAACATTGGCCTCCAAAGTAGTCCCTGGATGTTTTGCATTTCAAATCCCTGTAGTAAGGTGTGGTGCATGAAACACTGACATGGTATATACAACACTTGTATGAAGTCATCTCAAACCCGTCTATGCATGTAAAAGTTTCATCTCGGAAACGAAGTACTGGTAAATAACCCTGCATTACAGGTTTTGAGTCCTAAGTGCTAAGTTTGATTGATTTTGATGAGAATTTTATCAAGGTCCGTCCCAAAGAGCATGTATGTTAGCTTAAGCGACCAATGAGATCTAAGTGTGATTGACCTACCTAAGTGCGACCTTAACTCTTTATATCGTATACCTATCATAAATACTTAATCCTGATTGGCCGATAGCGATAACGTGCCAGGTCCGCGAAAGTAAGTGTAGACCTAGAAAATAATGTGTAGACCTGCGCGGATTTGAGTCCTAAGTGCTAAGTGTGACCTGCACTCTTAATTTAGTATACATATCATAAATACTTAATCCTGATTGGCCGATAGCGATCACGTGTCGGGTCCGCAAAAGTATGTGTAGACCTGGAAAAATAATAGTTAGACCTGCGCGGATTTTAAGGCGTCACTTCTGTTATATTTTCGCATAATTTCACTACGTTTTAGGAGGTATACGGTATAATAATTTTAGACTAATGTTTTCGGTCAATATATAGTTCTGCGTACAATGTACATGTACCTGCAAAATATGATATTGACCTTGGTCAATATCACTTTTTACAGGTCCGCAAAACTACATATTGACCTCAACATTAGTCTAAAATGTAGATCCCCGGGTGTAGTGCATGACACACCTTTAGGGTATGGACAACAATTGTACGAAGTTATTTTACAAGTCTATGCAAGACAAAATACTGTTATATGACCCTGCATTACAGATTTTGAGCCATAAGTGTAACCTTGACCTTCAAGGCCGAGTGTAGACATACAATTGAGGAATAAATATGGCGTATATATAAAAATAAGGTTAAAACATCCATCAAAAAAGAGATTAAATATGTTCTGAAGCGCAAGCCGAGAACTGATTGACAATGATTGAAAATGAATGAAGTATTGCTGATAATACCGAGTGAAAACCAAATACGTACTAAAATTAACCTTCAGTTTATATCATTAAGTTGAAGCAATTTACACAATTTAGATTTACAACCACTGAATTCCGAGAAATATTTCTGTTATTTATAAATTAAATTTAACTAATACATTGCCATGTCAGGGAGACAGCAATGCCGCCATAAATTTCTAACGTCAAAGCGATTAGTACGTATTTGCTAATTTGTAATTATTTATCATCTTTTCATGAAAAATGATTGAGTAATTTGTTCATGATTCTGATAAAAACGTGATCACATTAATACAGTAAAACACCTACCGGTATTGCCTTGTTTCCAAAGAATGAGAAGCTCTCAGTTTAGTTATCAGTACCCACACAATCGTCGACAAAAATATTATGTTTGCCTAAAATAAAAATACTCTTGAATAAATAGAAAATCAAGGTATTTTCGACAAAGCTTTGGGAAGCATAATTCGAAGCAAACTCAGAGGAAACAAAATTCAAACGTATGACCGACATACAAACTGGCAAACCATCTAGCATGCTTAAACATAATTATGTCTTCCGTTATTATCTGATTCAACTGCAAAATGTAGAGTAATTTGCGAGTACAAGAATGAAATGCCTTGAATTGATCACAGTTTCCCATGAAAATCTCAACTCAACAGCAGTCTTAAGAAGTTTTCGTAAAATATACTAAAACAATGCGGAACCTATTATTCAAACTAGAAATGTGGCCATTAAACACGCATGCCCCCGCTCTGAGCTTTGCTTGTAGTAGTATATTGTGAAATGTAGACATACGTTTAGTCGTTAAACGAATTAAAAAATAAACGAAAGGGAAAGGGGCAATAAAATTTGGTTTTTTGTTACTTTGTATATGGGGAATATAGATGTATAATTCGCCTGGAATTAACACTTATCTAGGTCGGTAACATATCAAAATATACCGCGTAAAACAAACAACATATACCATTAGCCGTTATATGACATTTTTCATTTTCATTTCATTTATTCACCCAGTATGCACATAAGGCACACACAAAACATAATTAATTTGATGGTACAGTTACATATATAGATATATACATCTTCACACTAGGACAGAGGACCGTAATCGCTAAAAGGATCCTTATATTAAGCAAGGTATTTGAAAATTGATTATAACTTCAGACAGTCTTTATAGTTATACACATGTATCGATTACAATAGACAGGAGTGTATTACATAACATAACATAACATGTATTCTATTTGGCATAAAATGACATTCACATTTATAGCCAGTTACAAAATAATGCATACATGTGTGGAGCAAATAACATGACAATGAAATACACAATCTTTTCAGAGAAAGTTTTTACAGTATTAATAAGTTCTGTCTATTGTTACAGCTAAAAACTTTTTCTATCGAAGCATTTTTAGTCATTTTGTCTATTTTAACAAATAAAAAATGTTCCTGCTGCAAGGGCGAAGTATATTCTCGTAAAAATTCGTATCCTGTTAAAAGTACAAAATATATAATACGAACTGTAAAAGACACCTTGAAAATCACATTACATGTCGTTTCTTTCTTTAAAAGCAAAGTATGTAAATTTAGCTAAATTATTAAGTATGTGCTTATTTGTAGAAGACATTAAATTTTCGTGCTTCTGTATTGTTGGCCAACGGCAATACTACGACTTTAGAAATTTCCTACATGGAATGCGTTTTCTAAGACATTCATGCTACACTGTCGACAAGTTTTATTTTCCCTCGGTATGTTATTAAGTCTCCCTGTTTCTTTTTCTAAGTTATGTGACGATAGCCTAAATTATGTGAGGTATTACAGCACGTGTCGTTTTGGCTTTTGGCCGCGGGTTATTGGGTCATGTGTAAAGTTACGATCCGTCGTTTGCCAAAATGAATCCTGCAGAGTTGTGTTTTTCCTTATCACGTTAGAATTTCAGTGAATAACGCGTGTCTTTCCAAGACTAACTGTGCTATTTGTAATGTTTTTTCACTAGCATTCGTTACTTGGATGTATGTATATTAAAATAACACATACTATTAGTCGTAATGTGAATGTCTACTTACAAACAGAACAAAGATAATTGGCCCAATATACACGAAGTCGTAAATGGAATTTCCTTCGGGATGTGGGAACCAGCAGCTAAAAGAGAAGACAGGAAATTACAGAATCGATGTACACAATCAACATACAAATGTACAAACACATTTTCTTTTCGTTTAAGCATTTTGGCAGAACGTGTTGTTTGATTTAGAGTCTTGTCAATAGCATACGAATAACTTTTTCATTGGCGCATTTTACAGCAGATGTTAATGGCACAAACAGCTAGAAAATATGAGGTCAAGTTTTCTGAGACTTATTATTAAAGTCCAAGGATCACATTGATTTTATTGATTTAGAAAAATAAATTTACTGATAGGATAATGACAGAACCATGTTCTATTCACGCTAAAACAATGTTGATATGTGTTTTCTTTCGTATTTAAGTCGTTTCTTCATGAAAAAGAGTTGCCTGAAAGCCTTTCTCATTTTTTGCAATATCATCGCAAAAAATTTGCACTGTATTTCCAACATTTACATCGATATAAAAAGCAAACTTAAGAATGATTTTGGTACAAATAAAGATCATTTCTGTCGGTAAGACATCTTTCTTGGTAAATCAAGAGCTACTTGTAATTGTGATCCTGGTACTTTAATTACATCCAAGACATTTCACATGATTCATCATGAAGATATTTAATAGAAATTGTCTCTTGTACATGTTTGTATTTGCATTTGTATTTCTCATTTGTAGAAAAATCTCTTCCCTTGAATTAAAACACTTGCCGAGTGCTTCCTTATCTACAAAGTGAATTTGAAACCAAGCATTATTCGATGTCAAAGTCAATCTACTAAATTCAGCTTGAACAGAATCGAATTTCCTCTTACAAGTATTTCTAATAAAGGTTTAAATTGCAACGTATTATGAGACCTCTCTACTGGAATCTATAGGAAGCTATAAAGATGATGCCAATTAAATTCAGGAAGAACAAGAGGTAAAATATTTCTAATCAATATACACTGTCATGTAAAAGAAAATGCTACGAATGCCTGAATTATTATGACAGTCGGTATGGTTTTATTGCTGTTATTTATTGAGACAGTTGGCAATTTAAATGTTTTTGTCAGAAATTAATAGTAGCTTAATCGTGATTTGACATTTAGGAACCAGAAAAACATTGAACACAAATACTGAAATAATTTGCTGCATGTTAGAGATCTAAGATTGGAATTTAAATCTTAACACAACGTATAGTCCTAGTGTGTGCATCCATTTTACATCGTGATTTTAAGTGACTGTTTGAAATAAACTCGTGTAATATTAGAACCAAACAGCTAATAAAACAGAAATCGTGTTAAACTTTATGATTATCTTTTCTACTCACTGGTCATTCTCGTGTACGGCTCGTACGATAATCCAAGCTACAATATTTACTGACGGCAAGCCTAAAATAAATTTAAATAAATAAAAGATATGTTAAAATATTTCGAATAGTACTTTAATTTCCTCAAGCGATTTCAGTAATATATTTAACCCTTTACGAAACATTTTATCTATATTATGTACTCAAAACGTACTTTTAGGTTTCTGCAAAGGTACATTCATTTTATGAAAAGGCTTGTTAGTATTATGGTTTTCCAAAAGAAAAAATGAGATAAAACATTATGCTCTATATAATTAAAATCTACAACTAAAGTTGAAACCAAGCTATATCGTTTTCTCCAAGTCACATTTGACTTACTGAAAGTGGTTAATCTTAAAACGAATTGAAAGTAATTACCCCATCCAACAAGGAGCAGATATTTTAGTCTGATTTTGTCTGCCGAATACGTCCATACAATTATGACATGCAGATACAGCCCTTCTACGAACATCCAGAAGAAGTTTGTTGCATGCGCAAAGTTGAACAGGCTTGTGAGAGTCTTACAGCACCACTGCAATATAGGCTCAACATTTAGATCAGTACAGGTTATAGTTGTCTGAACAACGGTACAAAGCTCCTGGTCCCTGTAAAGTCGTTTTGTACGTAACGTTTTACACCATTTGCATATAAATGATTGCCACGATCTCCGCCTTTTCGTTCCTAAACTCATTATTCAGTTGTCCTCAACTAACCTGTTGTCGTGCAACAAGATTTAAACAAACATTGAGGGTGTTGTTTATTTCATTATCTTTCATTTATCTTTTTTATTTTGTCTTTCTTTGTAGCAGTTAAGGCTTTGAAAATTGCATGCTCTTCAAATGTACATGTATCTATTTCAGGTCTGCACGTTGACGACTTAACTTTCTTTCTTAATATTTTTTGTAATCATGTCTTTATTTCTTGAACATATCTGCGTGTCCTGTATATATTTACATGTACATAACATAAAAGGTACTGCTATATAAAGCACAATGACAAAACGAACTTTGACAACGTATTGGGAATCCTTAAGATTGCGGGATGATCTATACATTTTTATGTAACTAATTTTTTCTTTATGAATATATTTGCTTGGCGGTAGAATTTGCATACAGTAATCAAGGCATCTTGCATAATAAAACCATTGGCTGAGACTGCCTTGTCCAGTAGTTAATGTCCTACTTCAATACAGCTTTCACAAGGCTGGTGTAAGATTATATAAACGTAACAACTCAATTACGAATTGCAACTCACTTATATTTTAGCCACCTGAATTTGACACGTGGTTCGTAGCAGGCCCTGCGACTCCTTGAATAAAGTGGTACTCTCTTAATACCGATAAAGAAGTTTGTTACAGGCCTTGACGTATTTTCTTCGTCAGCAGCTGTTTTAAATTTCGGTATAATCTAAACCTTTTCTTTGCATAAACGAATACCCCTAAAAGCAAAATGATGAATTGACCAGAATGAAGTAGGAATCATGTCTTAAGTCATTAATGCCAGACTGTCTTATGATAATGTCCATTACTTTAAGATGTCGGGATGATTAGCTATATGTCTAAAACATTGTTGAAGATGTATGTAGATAAAATGTTTATCACCGAGACTTTGTTAATGCACATAATAGACTAAGCATTTTGTTTATTTTGGGAACTCATAGACACACTTCCCCACAGCTGACCGAGACAGAAAAATGCGTTGTACATACTGGGTATGAATATATTAAATTATTTATTCCAAAATGTGGTTTAGACAAAACTTTAAAGAGCAAAAAGAACATTTTACCGTACCAACTTACAATGAAAAAATCAGTCAAAATATTAAATTCTATTATTCCTATTGTATATTTCTATAGTCAATATAAGTGTTTTTATATGATTAAAGCACTTGGAAAATGATATGGAAGTAGCTCCTTCCGACTTTTCTCATTTACTCCAGTGCAGAAAATAAAACATAGAACTAATTAAGAAGTTTTATCAGTTGCTTGAAACAGCTTTGATTTACAAACTAAGCATTATTTTTGATTGCGACAGTTACGTCTAAAAATATTCTTTATCCTGTTTTCCTTTAAAATGCTAAATAATTACCGGACTAACCGTGACAGTATTTCGTTTCCAAGAGACGAAACAGTGAATGAAAACTATTACGTCATCCCACTGACGTCATTTCTCTACGTTAAAACTTTGTACAGTTTCAGTTTATTGGAACGCATTTAAATCGATTGTCTACTTTGATCGGTTCTTAATCTGACGTCTTCCACATACAATCACAGTACTAAATGCATTTGACCATTAAACTAAAAATAAGTTTGGGTAATAAAACTATGTAGGGTAATCATATAAAAGCCCACATATTGACTAGACGGTAATATGCCTGCGTAATAAATCACTCGGGCTTCACCCTTGTGAATGAATAGCCTCGGCATATCACCTCCGTTGATTGCTTCAATTTCGATTAAGCTCTATAAGCCATATATGTTTTCTTAAGTAAAAATATCAACCTTAAAGTGAGAAAATTGTAATAGTTTGTAGTAGTTGTCATACGATATATGAACTATACATGTTTTGTAAGAGTTAGAAAACCCCATAAGGTTTTGCAACAGTTGCAATCACGAAGGACGGAGACATTAAAGTTTTCTCGAAAATTGTATTTTTCAATCCCAACAATGATATCGGCGTTTAGCAATATTTTACTCTAAACACATATACTTGCTTCTGTAAAGGTGACAAGTGCATGTATGTCTTGTTATGTTACACTGATCCTTACAAGATAGATAGATAGATTTATTTCAACATAAAATGTACAATTTACATGGCAACTTATAATTAAAACATACAATAAAACAATAAACAAACATGTATGAATTAATATAGCCATGTCAATCAACATTATATGTTAAGGATAACACAAAAAAGAGCTAAAACAAACTCTTATTTCCATTGTGGTCCTTAAGATATAGTATTGTATGACATAGGAAGATACAATTTATCACAGTAAAAAATCACAGCAAAATGCCTTAAGAGAAGTTTGTATAAAAATACTGATTGAATGACATTAAAAAAAAGAGTCAAATTAAGCTTAAAAAATATTCCTTAACCTTACATTTAAATGAATACATGGTCGTTGCATCCCTCACATTTTGTGGCAGACTGTTCCATAGACAACAACCGTTGTATGCAAATGATTTTTTTCCAAAACTTTTGACCACTGGGAGAGCATATCTCTTACTATCTGACATAGAAAAACCTGTACCTGCATTTGCTCTAAACCTTGTGGGATAATCATGAACAGTATTGATAGGGGTAAAGTGTTCACTTAAATATGAAGGGGCAACATTAGAATTAATTTTATAAACATGACAGAGAGTTATCTGATTAACTCTACTTGAAACTGGTAACCAGTTCAGACGTGAAAAATGCTCAATTCCAATGTGTGACATTGGATGTAAATTCAACACAAAACGTATATTAAGTTTATTTTGTGTGACCTGTAACTTGTGTTTTAAATCCTGTGTTAAACTATTAAACCAGGTAGAAGAGGCATAGTCAAAATGACATTGTATAAGTGATGTAACTAACAGTTTTTTTTGTATGCAGAGTGAGAAATTAACTTTTACGGTACAGGAATTTTAACCGAGCATTGGATTTCTTAATTACAGACCTAGCCATAGACTCAAAAGACAAATTTTGATCAATGGTTGCACCAAGATATTTAACTGAAGATTTGGATTCAATGGATTGACCATTGCAATTTATTTCAAGATTTGCTTGTTTTTTTTAACCTTTGCATTGACCCAAATAAAATAGATTCTGTCTTACCAAGATGAAGAGATAGTTTATTACATATGAGCCACTGACTGACAATATCCAGGTCCCGACTTAAGAAATTTTCAATATCATACTTGTTTTTGGCAGACACAAATAATGGCCAACAACCGAAGTTAGTGAATAAAGCAAGAGTACTTTATATCTGGAAACTCATTATGTTCTATGCAAATGAAAATAAAACCCACGTGCTGTTAAGTCATATTTATATTTAACTTTCATCTGCATGTGGCCGTAGTCCACCTCCGTGGTTGAGTGGTTTGAGTCGCTGAATTGAAAACACCCAACCCCTCATAGATTAAGGGTTATGGGCTCGAGCCCTGCTATGTTATGTGGGAAAGTTTGCAGTTTCTTACTGCGATAGGAGTTTAGTACTGATTCGTCCCAGGAACGATGGTTAAGTAAACTGCAAGTCTGTAAAAACGACCAAAACACGGTCAGTACGGGCGTTAAATCCCTACATCAGTCAACAACAACAGCTGATGGCCGTAATGACTTGATGTATGTCTGTAAAGCGACAAAATATATGTTTGTACATACGTGAGCTTTTAAATGAATGTCACAATTACTTTGCTGTTTAAAATGCTCGAGACATGTTACTTTTATCATTAGGTGCTAATCACGTCAATTGTAGGCAATACAAATGATAAAAAATGTACATCATTCTTTTTATAAGTGTTCCCGCCGACATCTATTACCCTTTATCAGAATGATTTCGCACAATCACAGTAAATTGCAATAAAATTCTACAGTGTCTAAGGAGTAATAGGTCCGATATCGAAACTATATCGAACTCATCCTTCAAAGTTATTAATGCTACAAGAACATTTCGCTTAACATGAGGTATGATGCGCTATTTCTTGTTGTGAAGTTCTCTATTCAAATGTTTATATGAAGTGTTCAAACAATTTTAAAATTTGGATTACACATCAAGACATGGAAAGAAAAAGAACTGTTTTGATATTTCTATTTGTTACATATTTTGAATATTATAATAGTTGTTTTTTTAATACATAGAATTATCACTTGCGTGTCTCAATATATAATATTTGGTTTTTTATAACATTAGATATATAATATACTGTTGCGTTGTAAAATTGTGTTAGCCCTTGTACATATTTTTCGTCATGGTTCAGCTTAAAGTGTTCGTTCGTATAGTTCTTGGGTATTCATATTGAAAATTTTCTTCTTCCGGTGTTTATAGCTTTTCTCTAAAAACGTCATTCTGTTATCATTTTATTGACATTTGCTGTACCTCTTATCTATTAAGACTTTAGAGGCCTGACAGATTGACATCGTAAATAATATTCTCTATATATAACTGATAACTGAATTCCATTTCTAATTCATTTGGTGATTTGACCGATACGAAAATATTGATGAATTGTTTTACCCGATGTTACATTGACTTTTAAATGTATATCATTTAATACTCATACAACGTAAACATGTCATATATTTTTAGGGGTCAAAAATAATGAATAGCTTTAACGAATACGGAGAATATACGCTATTATAGCTATTTCTCCAATACGCAAAATAGTGTCTTTCCTTTATGTCGACCTACCGAATAAGCAGAATCTTGTATGTAGATTAGCGAATGTCTCATGATTATCCAGACAACATTCTTTATGATAAAGGTAACAATCAAATGACAATGGATGCTGTTTCTAAGGCACCGGAGACTCCTGCAAAATAATTGCATGTGACAAGTTACACATGAATAAACAACTAGACGCATTTAAAGGGAAAATGAAAAGAATACAAAGATTTCTAATATAATGTCTGCCAAGACTAATTTCGTTGTGGAAACGCAGTGGACATATTTATATGTATTAGGCAGAATCTTGCGTAACAACCAATTACCAAGGGTTTACGATCAGATGGAAACTATTGACAGGTGATATTGAACTGGGTTCAAAGTCACACTGTATGTGATATTTTTCATTCTAAAGTACGGTCAAGAATTTTAAATAACGTTGTAGTTATTGACGTCATTTCGTAAGCAAAACATAATAGGGAACAGCGGTTTTCGTTAAAAGAATTCTTAGAATCTACGTTTTGTCAATTTTTGAAATAAAAGATGCAAAACTTACCTGAAATACAAGAAAATAAAGAGTGCAATGATCAAAGCAAGTGTTGAAATACAGAATCCAACGTTATATATCACCCGTACAGCCATATTATGGGGCATCTGTAAAAAACGGTGTACTTTAATGTTGCTCTGACGCGGTAAAATATAATTTATCTAACTGTGTGACCTACCGTACAAAGACATGTCAATATTGAATATGTAAAATCGTATAATTGTCATGGGCCGGAGGCCAGTATCAAATAAAATCTTTGTCATTGTCATTGTCATTGACAGCTATAACATTCGATAAACTTGTTATTGTTTAAACGTGAAGGCGCAACAGGCTTACTTAGTAACGCAATGGAAGTATAAATAAATATCTCAGTATATTACGTTTACACATGCGTAAAACCAAGCTGTTCGTCATCTTTTTGGCTGTAGGATAAGCCGAAAACAACAAACTGACACTTGCATAAGCCGACAAACAAACACATGTCTGTTGGGTAAGTCTACAGAAAAGACAATTTCGGTAGTAAAGGGCCGACATACAGGATTATTCCTTTAGGATAAGTCAACAGACAAGAACATTCCTGTAAGATAAACCGACAAACAAGAGTCTGTTGCATAAACCGATAATCAAGAAATGCTAAATATGAATAAGACAACTGACAAAGTATATTAGCCGACATACAAAAAAAAATCATGTTGGATAACCAAACCGACATGGTACATGGTGCAAAAATGTAAGTATGATCTGACAGACAAGAATCATCCACAGGGAAAGACGAAATATAGTCTATATTTACCTCGTCATCAATTGACGTATCATCTTCCATGACACACAAGTCGTACACCGCTTTGTCTGCCCATGTACCATTCTCATTGCAAAACTTCGTAGCGTTATCTAGGAAGAAAACATGATTCACTTGCAAGGTAATTACTTAACTAGATACACTGATAAACTATATACAAGTAATAAAACTTTTGCTGCTTGGTTCCGGGTTCCCTTTACAGAGAGCTCACACTCAACAGATAAAGTTTAATTGCGCCATTAAAAATTCAGAAGTAGAGAATTTAATTGACATAGAATGTTCAAATATAAAAAAAAATATGAACGATCAACATCTACGTGTTCGTATTGCAAAGCTATTCACGCATATCGGATTGCATCCTGGAAATTTAATGTTGCAGAAGGTTTACAAAAATAATGGAATGGCGTAGGCAGTAGACAGTCAGACTTAAATGCAAATTTTCACTATAATATTGTATTAAGATTGCTTAGATTGAAGACAGGAGCTATAGAACTTGTTTGTTTATTACCACTATTTATAGGGCAACCGATTTCTTTAGATTGGTAAAGCAATGAGTGAAGAAGTTTTGTTATGATTCTAGGGAAACATAATTTGCAACCCTTAATTTTCTGATATTTAAACCTCAGCTCCGTCGTAAACCATCTGTTTATTTCTTCCTTTGACGATATTACATATCGGTTTATTTGTCAAACTAAAACAGCATTTTGTCCCAAACTTTACACTACTGCAGACGTATAACAAATGAACACTTAAATGCCAATATTATTCCATAGCGAAATCTGCATGTGGCATGCATATGGGCGGTTTTCGTTTAATAAAATGATTATAAAATCAAATCGATTTTAAAATTAAATTGCATCAAAACCGGCACAGAATTTGTTCTACAAAGAAAATACTCTATCACGTTCTTATTCATTATTTTTGTTTACAGTTACATTGCATATACGGAATTTGCAAGTATATTATATCACATATTACAATAATATATTACTCAATAACCAATAGAAACAATATATAGTAAATCAAGTGATAAAATTGAAGTACCAACTTTTGCAATTGATATTTGCGACTTTGTATACAAATGTATACGGTTTTATTATAGTTAAGAACCGTTTATACTGACGCAAATGTCAAAATCAAGAAACAGTTAACCCTATTTTAACGTACAATGCACTTAAATGCGAACATTACTGATTGTCCGCTTTGAAGCTAAATAAAATGAAATGTATCCAATATAGAAACCCAAAAAAGGGAGCGCTAGCGACCGTCTGGGTTTCTTTGTTGTATAATTTTTTTCTATTTTGGCCTCTAACTGACTTCGTGTTTGCCCTACATTTAGACTTTATTTACTGCATTTTATGACGTCATGCGCAAACAGGTAAATACAGTCTCGCTCTATTAAGATAGAGTGATACATAGAATATAACCTGTCAGACGTTTATGGCAAATAGACAGGCAACTTTTAGACATTTTCATTGGACAAAAATGTAGGGCAAACACAGAATATACGTCAATTAAAACGACGTAACCGATCTGAAACGACTTTACATCGGTAATACGTTAGAATACCTATTCACAGGCCTGCGGCTGTACACAATGGCATCTATACATCAAAACGCTTGCTAGGGACTGTATACTATGATGCCGAAGCTTATACGAGCCAAAGATGTTGGACTTACTATATTTTAAGATGTCGTCCATAAAGCCACAAAACGCAAGAAAATATCGACATGATCGTAAGACTCTACAAATTCCAACATTTACAGAGAGCATAGAAATGATAGGCTCTTGCAGTACAAACTTCGCTGTAGCTCATGAGTATAGGCCTGATACGCTCAGTAAATCGTTCAATTATGAGACCCGATCAATAAGTTTATCTAGTCCTCTGTCTTGCTACTGGACTTACTTTTTTATAATTGACTTTGACTGATTAATGTTTTGCCTGAAATCACGAAACTGTTCGGACAAATAACAATGATTCCGTTACAATAAGTGTAATACACCTTTAATTAATAAAATTAGCCTATAACTGGCCCAGTTATAGTGCAATCTGTAACAAAATCTTTAAATATTTACCCTGGCTAGCTAATTTGTATGTTTCCCGGGGCAGGTTTTTGACGAAAGGCATCATATGTTTTCAAATTAGAATAATAACATGTTATGAGAGTAGTAGAAGTACATCCTTACTTTCTGACTAGAAAGAAATTAGATTTCGATAAATACTTTAACCAAGAAATTTAGATTAAGATAAGTAATTAAAGGTTGTTTAATCATTTTCAATTTAAAAGAAAATGTTAACATATGTTAATGTAATACAGTCAGATAATATGTCAGCCAAAGCATTTAAACTTAAACGTTCGTAAATTGAGAAAACTATTACTCAAATAAGATGTTTATATATCACTTTCTCAGAAGATTGCTGCAACAAGAACTGCGCACTTTTCCAATTAACATGTAACAACAAGATGTATGTGTAATAAACGTTAATTTAGTGTAAGTTGTACATGTATATACTCATTGAAGTAAAGTTTAAAATAAGTAAGCAGTAACTTTACTCTAACTAAACATAAGCCTCACTTCACATTCATTAAATTGCTTGAAAGAAAGGACATTGCATCATGCTATATATACATCGTAAATTGTACAGGGTGATCCATAATATCTGATATTATTACCCATCCACGGAATTTCCAGCCATTTGATTGTCCAATGACACATAAATAGATATTGATATTAACAGGCAAGCCGGTAATATACATTTGACTGGTATCCCGTCATTGTACCCTACGCTAAACGAGAGTGTGTTCTCGTACAGTACGTCAAAGTATTAGTATGTGCTGATTTGTGACGTTATTAAGTGACGTCACGGAGTGACACTGTAGTATTAAGGGTATTTGACGGTCTTCTTACGTTCAGTCGTTAATTGAATTAAAAATGAACCGAATCCTTCAAGATTTAAGAAAGGGATAAAATTGTAATAAAATTGTTATTTGTTTTTGACGTGGTATATAGGGATATATTACCCGCGTCGACATAATAGCACCTTCGCCTTACTCGAGTAATATTAATATCAGCGGGTAATATATCCCCATATACTCCGTCAAAAACAAATAACATAATTTTATACTACTTTGATCGTTTGATAAAATTGCTAAACGTCCTTAAAGCACAAAGAGCACATGTTGTAAATATTGATGGATATGTTGTCAATTCATATCATGTTGTATCAATAAAACTTCTAGATTTGTTGTTTGAAATGCTGATCTATTTTAAGAAAACAAAATAACACATCTTTTGGGTCACCCTGTATAATATGCATGCACATTTTCTTTATACATTGATAAGATGACAGTCAAAACCGAATCGCTACAATTCATACACTAAATGTACATCTTATCATTGACTGCATAGAAACGTAGTTCATCAGTCACTCATATTCAACACACGGAACATAAATACCTTTCCAGAATTTCTTCAGGTACCCTTTAATCCCGATGTAACAGAGAACATTATCTACGCCGTCTTTAATTAAACGGACTCTCTCTGGACAAAAAACACACCCTGTAGGTTTTGACATAAACGGTGTAGCCCAAACGACTTATATATTGTAACATTGTTGTCTTATTTATATTTATTTTTCTCTGCCATTATCTTTGATGAACGATTGTCTTTATTGGCAATTTTGTTACTGAGATAAATTCACTTGGCACTACGATACTGAAAACAACGAACACGTTATTGATGCTAGGAGATTTGAATTACATTTAGCTGAATGCTTACTTCTTGCCTTAAAAATCCAGACACAGACAATTTAAACATAGCATCACAACATCTCCTTTTCAATTCGATGACCAAACTGTTCTTAGCATTGGCTATTCGATCTTACTAGAAATTTCCGTTGAGATAAACGTAACAACTGATTACAAATTTTTTGGACTAAGTCTGACATGTGCAGGCATTTATGCATAATAGAGTTTGCTACTGCCACATTAAGTACACATTTTACAACTTTATCGTCTTGAGTATTAATATTGATGACCAAACATTACAACGAAGCGCGTGTGGTATACATAACATACGCCATTCTTATCCACTTCTGCACACCAATAAAATGTTATAACAAACCCGATGTATATGCGAATAGCAATACCTGCTAACAAGTTGATTTTTATGTATTGAATCACAATTTACTTTTATGCTTCGTGATTACTTTTTGGAATTATTTCAGTAGAGAAATGCCTCTGCCGACTTATAAAATACTGCTGTAACAACGGTACACTGATACAGTGAACTCTTCGGTCAATGATTAGCAGTTTCTCAAAGAACAAAAACATTGCTACAATAAAGTGTGCTCCTAAGTCAATGTCTAGCAGTATCTCAAAGAACAAAAACATTGCTACAATAAAGTGTGCTCCTAAGTCAATGTCTAGCAGTATCTCAAAGAACAAAAACATTGCTACAATAACATGAGCTTCTCGGTCAATGTCTAGCAGTGTTTCTAATTTTTGTTATTTGTGTTCAATTACAGATAAGCAGACACTATTCGAAGAAAACAATTGTTCATGTCTTGTTTGATTTTCCTATCGTTGTCATTAGATGCAATATAAACTTGTTATCATGACGACCGAGAATTGCAAAAAAAACAACATGAAACTCATTAACGTTCAATCTTATTTTCATTGTGCATGTGATATTTGCTGATAATGTCAAAGTTGGCATAACCGTCTTGGAAACAAAGCACATATCTTTAATTAAATGATCCAATTTTATATGATATTTTGAAGTGTTGCGATCAATTCTGTTCTTTCATTCTTGCTGATACGTAACTGCAAATGGCGCATACATGTATTCATTAATTTCACCCCAGTCATTTCACTCGGTGGCAACATAATTGCAAAAACGCGTGCGGCGATACTTTGAAACGAACGACAGTAATTTGTCACAGTGTCAATTCCAGGAAGTTTCCTAGCCCTACGACTCTTGGAAAACTTTGTGTATTACATGTTATAATGTGTATTTTAAGGAAACCTTTGATTGATAATGCGAATGATGAACGACTATATAGCCATTTACAAAGATATTACACCTTTTTATACTACACGCAAAACATGTACATTTGTTTTTATACATACAGCTAACAGAAATAAATGCACCTTTCACTTCTTTTTTCACGATATGCAAAACAAAAGTAGACAACTAGCTCTATAAGATTCGTTATGTGAGACGATGCGTAGGTGTTCATCTCAACTGAGAAAGAACATTTTCGCTTCATTTCAAATAAATATATCAATGAAAAGTACTTGAGGTAAGATAGGAAAATAAAAGACTTTGAATTTTAGCAACAAATTATCAATATTATAAAGCCAACTTTAGTTTAATAATTTGGTTCAGTTGATGTCTTCACTTACTTTTCTCATTGATGCCATCAAGGTATCCCGGGCAGGGTATAGAAGCTGATGTCCCGGCAAAGGTCCGTGGCCAACAGGAGAAATTGTCCCAGCTACTATTACAATACAGTTGACCATTATCTACAAAATACAGAAAAGGATACATTACACATTGTACATTAAAATATATATATGTACGTATACTTCAATGCTGACCTTTTCAAAACCTTTACGTTGAAGCTAACAAAACATGCAAATGATATTTGATAGTACATCTTTCAAGACAAAGACGAACATAAGTCAGCTCAAGGCTACATATTTCAAACAATAATAAGACTATGCACATGCATTGAAATAACATTTTCATAATCACATCATTGCTTCTCATAAAGTATAAATCACAGTCTCCGAAACCAACTCACCAACAGAAACACACAGTTGCAGAGGAATTAATCATTTACATTATGGCAAAAGGCAGCAGACAACGACCACAGTGTAATATGCAACCTCCCAACTGCCCCGTACGATTACGTCCAGTAATGGTAAATCTGTTACGTTGTACCATAAGATATCTTGTTTATTGATATAAAAAATAAAATCACATGTGTTCAAGCTTTGAATGATGGTACCAGGTGATGCGCTTTTCTTTTAATGTGTTATAACAAATGTTCGGTAATTCAACATAGTCATAGAGACATTTTAATGAACTTTTAGCAATGCATTCACTGTGTTTCAGTATGCTGAACATTGTACATGATGTAAGTGGGCACGGATAGAAAAATCTTACAACTGAGTGCTTGTAAACATGTCGTAATGCTTTTGATTCCATTCGAAATCCCAAATAGGCTATTTAACTCGAACAACAGCACTGTTTATGATCTCCTAAGCAGGGGGATACAGAAATATATTAAATACACCTTTCAGTGTATATTCATGCTGCAGCAAGATTGACCCATTCTTAAATTTCTTTCAGAGTACTATATACCATTACATACTTTTATCAACCTCGTCTCCAACTAAAACACACTGCGGTCAGATATTTGTTTCGAGTGGAAAAAGATGGGCGGTGCAATTTAGAGTATATGAAAGCGATTGGTAGCTACATTTCATATAAAACCATTCTGTCAAGTTAAATTCTTATGTCAAGAAGCATAAAATGTCACAGATTTGTTAGAGCGAATGCTCTCCTGACTGAGCTTACGGCCGCCTACATATTATCTCCCCAATTGTGATTCAGTCCATACCGTGACATTTGTACCAGAAAAACAAACTCTTATCTAATCTGTTACTCGAAATATTGACCGTTATTTACTAATCGAATAAGTATAAATACTCTACACTTATAAATTATTTTAATTTGGTGGCAACAATATAATTTATCATGTTGATAGATATGAACTATTTGCATACTAAGATTATAAAATAGTTCATAAAAGACTTAAAACGCAAGTGCATTTCATTGATTTTTTTCATTTGGTATTATCCATTTAAAAGGCTCCGTAAATAGTAAAATTCCCAATTAAAAAATGAGATACATTCTACTAGTCATTTCATTGGTGAAAGGTACCTTACTTCCGGTCAAAAGTGATAATAACTATATTCTAAAATTGAAACTTGTTAACAAACTAGTAATTAGAATTAACTTTTTTTTACAAATCTATTAGGAGAGATAGATAAAACAGTGTAAAGGAAACTAACTGTGCGACTACACTACCATTTGTAATGAGGTCACAATAAGCATCATAATTCAAACTACTGAATTGACCTGCTATAAATATAAACAAATGCGCATTTAATTATTGATTGACATTTCATAATGCTTATCCAACACATGCAACTTTTTGATAATTGCATTAAAATGTGTTCATGTGTGTTACTTGTTTTCAAGATGACATGTATTTGTGAAGATTATGCACTGTAGACAATACTCGATAATGAAACCGTTCTGGTCGCAAAACTTGTAAAAGTACGTTGTTACAATTAAAAAGCAATACTTTGATCAAAAACTAGTAAGATACTCAAATCGTGAATTTAATCACATTTGATCAGTAAAATTAACATATTCCGGTAGGAATTTTTAATTATTGAAAAGACAAAATCTTGCTTTTCTCTAGACATGTATTAATCGATCCGATAAAATTCGACACGTTTGCTGAATACAAAACGGCCACAAATGATACGGTCAAATACTATCTATTTAGACCCTATAATAGGAACTGACACGGTAGATTTCGTCTCTGTCATTTGTGAGATATTTGAAGCTGTGATTCATTAATGGGAAATCTTATGGTGTGACCATTTCGGTAAAATGTTGAGGCAAATTAATGACGGATTATTACGTTCTTCCGCAGATAACATTGGCAGAACTTCGAATTAAGTTAGGGTTAAGATTCAAGAAAAGAGTTATTTATTTGTATTTTGGTCTGTTTAATCATCAGTTGACGAAAATGTTGTCTTATGTATATAGGTTATAGAACTCTAAATCACTACTGTCTAAAAGCAATATTCGCACTTACACAGTCATGAAACAAAAAATCAAAGTAAACTGATGATAATTGAAAAAATGAATGTAGTGTCAAAAAACTATTTTTAACAAAGTTTAAATCTAATTCCTGAGAGGGTGGTGCCGGTTTTCCAGTCATTTCATATCCTGTCTTTTTCATATTTATGATCTAAACCAAACTAAGAGGAGCATATTATCAAATATTCTACATTCTATTTCAGAAGACAAGTTTAAGTCAACAGCTCTATGTGCATAGATACACATATCAGAAGTTAAATGATTTCTTTCTAATAATTCCTGTTGAATGGTTACAATCACAGGGGTTTGACACATATTCATATTCTTTTGTTACATTATGCATACTACGACATGGGCCAATACATGTCTTGCACTTTGAGCACCGTTTAATTCAACATTCGCTAGTTTGTACGTGGTGGTTGTTATTACTATACTATTCATGAAAAACAGATGGTTTATCTTCTTCCTCCAGCAGTGGGATTATATATACATATATATATATCCCTAAAAATGACGGAAAGCTGCGTTTAAAGATTTTGCTTATATCTAGCCATTTTACGCCACGTCACAAAAATAAGACGTTTGGAAATGTTTGTTAAATATTGCCGTCAGAGTGGACGAGCCCGTGTAGGTGAAGCACTTTTACATGCAATTTGGTGAAACAATTACCCACTGCTGGACCACCTTGTTAGAAAGAAGTTGGAACACATCTTTTTCATTGATGATGTGATAATAGCTGATTAAACGGTGCTCAAATTACAGGACATTTATTGGCGACTTTATATACAATTCAAGTTTGTAACAGAATCCTGATCACTGACTATTTTAGAAGAAGTGAACCGACTTTTGTGCCTTTTCTTGATTCCATATGTTGGATAATTAGCATAGATGTACATATCGTGGAACTGTTTAATGTCACAATCTGAGGCAGACACATATGGGCAAGACATATGGTGACCAATGTAATTTATTCCTCACTTCTAACGTACACATAATATTGCATCTTCCTGCATTGTATTAATGTTGTTTATCATGAGATGTAATTTGTAGTTTGTTACTAGTAGAGCGACCAGTGCAATTCAAAATAGACAACCTGATGGATATCAAGCAACTCTTGAGCGAACTCCAGAACAAAAATTGCAGTTCTATCGGCGCAAATACTTCTCAGAATCCTAGGAAGTAGTTTTCTATAGTTATATGTATAAGCTGCAATGAATATTTTTACTCGTTGTAATATTAATAATGTTAAAATAAAGCATGCTGAAACAGATCAAAACTAGAAGGTTTCCTATTAAATTAGACAATATAAGATCAAAACCACAAGAGAAGTGCTCTACATAAGTACGAAGCACGTACACATATTTTACAAAATGATTAAAATCTTAATCAGTTTTGGCACAAATAGTGCGAACGATGAATTAATTCAACTTATTTCTGCCTGAAAATGCCAGTATTGGTCGAAGGAATTGGAGAGGTCCGCGATATCCGTCATGACTGCACATTTTACTCTCAACATTCAGTATGACAGAATGTCGATGTCTGTAGAATAGTTCCGATACATTGGCGACGTCAGTAACACTGGTGCAAGTTGAAGGATGATATATCTTGTTATGACAGTCGGCATTGAGATTTGAAATATTATAAAGACATCAGAGCTGTGTAGTCAAGATATATATCATTATGTTGACCTCATAATTAACTAAAATGCCACAGCTAGAAATAATGTATTGTTGCAAACACATTTTTTAAGATTTATGTTTGCCGCTTCAATAAATCACAGACAAGCACATCAATTATGTGAAAATACATGTACACAAACAAATACAGATGAGTTTCTAGCATCTATAAATTGAAAATATTTTGTTACATAATATACACGATTATTTTCAGCTATACTGTAATAAATCAACCGCACTTTCGCTGACATTTGAATCATGTCACACTAAAAAAGGCAGATACCACAATCTTTTATAAGTTGCAAGGAACCCGGCTCTTGTCGCTTTACCAGTACTTTAGATCATTGTAATATTGTGTTTGATAGACAAAGTATATGTACATTTTCTTACCTAAACTGCCAAATTAGTTCAAAGAAATCATATTAATCTGAAGCGTGGTGAGGCTTTTATGCACATTCAAAAAACAAAATATAAGCTTACAATTTCATAAGCAGGACTGAAAAGAACACAAAAACCTCTAACGTCTGAGACGGTGTTTTAAGCTTATTGCGATGCTTTACTTAAAAATGAGAAACAAATAAACAGATGTATTATTCATTTTAATGCCTGGCTGACATAAGGACTAGGCAATTATCAAGGCAACCAACAAATACATAATATGCTATAGACAGTTTAATAATCAATAGCAAACTTCTCTTATGCAGTTTCAAATTGGCTAATATTTGTTTAATCACAAACGGTCAGTTTCAGTCTAAAGCATTTCTTACATAACATGTCGACTTAAAGAACTTAAAGTTCATAACTTATAAAGTAAAAAACGGTGGTTTCTTTCAGTTTTAGTATATTTTTCTAAATTTCTTTAGTCGAACTAAGCCAATGACTCACTAGGGGATATTGTAAATGGCGTTTTCGACCGCAGTCAGCCGGTAGTATGCAATCATTTAGATATAATTTAATTTTACAAATTATAGTTTGATAACAGTGAATCATTGTGATAAAATCAAAAAATCTTTTCACAATGCCTTTCTGCTGACGTTTTTGCAGCGATAAATCAGTCACAAATCTTCGATAACAATTAACTCAAGATGGGCAACCTGCAAAATTCAGCTCTATTGAACTACAAAGCTTACATCCAAGTCTCTGACTTCAGCCACACTATAAATGGATATTTTTTAATGATTTTGGGACGTCAAGTTGACGCTTATACATCTCAGCAAAATGGTTTTTAAACAATAAAAATTTTGCAAGCCATCAAATTTACTGTGTGAACAACTGTTAAAAAAATGGTTTTCGAGTAGCGAAGGATAAGGCCATTATTTATTTACGTTTATTTATACTGAAGTATTTATTCTCCATTGCGAGAAACAAGTTTTTTTACAACTCAAAGTGTAATCGCTCTCGAGTGTACATTCCAGATGGAATCCGTAACATCTTATAAGAAAACGAGGCATTATATGAATTATTAATGTGAGTTGCCCAAGGACACTGCCTACATGAGTTATGGACAGGGAGCTAGGACCCGGGACCCATAGATCCTCAGACAGAGACGTGCGCTATGATGGCATATTGTACTTATTGACAACGGAGTACATAGTAAACAATGGCTTTTAGCCTGGGGACTGAAATCCCCAAGGCCTAGGCAGTTATACAAGATTTCAAACCCTACAAGAATATTAGCCGTGCTATGTGCGAATAACAACTGTAAACATGCCTATGCGAATGCAGTGGTCAAGATAGGCCAGATCAATCTTCTGTTTGAATGCACGCAGTATGATTAAGAACATGTCTACAAATAAAAATAGTACATAAAGTCTTCAAGACGACTGCAGGAAGGTAAAAAGCTTACGGGCTGCTTTACATTTTTTTCTGTTTTAGAAATTAATGCTGTTAGCTGATTACGGAAGATAATATATGCATATCACGGGAAAGTATGGATATTTACGGATATTTACGAAAACGTACGAAGCTCGATAACTAAGAATTTGTAGTTTGATTTTACAAATTTAGTTTGTTATTTCATTGACAACTTGTGTTATTTTCAAACGATTACATATATATTTATCTAAAAATAAATGTCTCTAAAGGATAAATATAATTTACGTACATTCCCGAGAAGGAACTAACGTGATCAAATTCACCCGCCATTTATCGAGGACGCTGCTTGTCTAGGCCCAGTGAACGGTTTCACCGATTACAACTACAAGGTAACCCAGAATCATTTTTGTTTTTCTGATTTTACGCATTGTACAGTACTGTATTTATATTTCATTGCTAGTATTGGTTTGTTTATTTCAATTTCAAGGTCTTGTCAATGGTACACAAATTATTTTCGATCAACATCATCAGATCATATGGCTTGAAGTTGTAGAAAGCGCAGATCGAATTATTTGTTTACGTGGCTTAAACATTTTATAATGTTGACTATGTGATTATGTTTCCATTTAACGTAACAATTTTTATAATAAAACAAACTTCCCTGCCATCCATATATTTCAGTGGAATCATTCATTCTAAGCGGGCATATATTGAATTTTCGTGGTCTGCATATTTCGACTCCACACTTTATGGAAGGTTCAGCGCAAAACACGTATGTCAAAAGTTGTTTTTCGGGGAGTTAACCTATAGCCCCCAGGCCTTCAGCAGTCACAGCGCTTTGATTATATATCAAAATGGTTGTTAGGGTCTGTAGAATATGAAACCGAAATTTTGTTTTAATCACCAACCTTGTTTTAGTCTTTAATTCGGTATACCGTCATGACCAATCACGACAAACAGTATAGTACTAAAAGGTTCGAAGCCGGCTAGGTTGAAATTACTTGTCATTCAGTTTTGAAGAAAGTGAGTTTAAATGGTATTGTCACCACATCATCTTGTGTTCTTATTTGTACGTATAAGATATTATATACGTAGTTAATCATTCAATTTTGAGTTTCATATAAAAAAGATTCAAACTTATTTATTGCGAATGAATTTCCTGAATCTGCACTGGTATTTAAAAGTGCATTTTATTGTTCTTTAATACTACAGACTGGTATCCTTTCTACCAAATACAACGTTTATGTCACTATTTTAATCTGAGCTATTGTGAAATGCTGCTATTATCCAGAATAATGTCTGATAATGTCGTGTGAGTTTACAATCTAAAGCTGGTTTATACAGTAATATAGTCATTAAGGCGTTTATCGAACATGCAATTCTGCAATACGATCGTAATGATGGGTCTTATATTAGCATCTGTGAAACAGGAAGGCTTTACTAGAATCCAATTTAAGAGGTGATCAGCTCTTTATCTAGCAATCAGCACGAGTTATGTATGTCTTAAACAGGCACTCCCTTAAAATGGTGTTAAATTGAATAAATAATTACATAAAAATAACTTCAAAAGCATAAATAATAGAATATACCGAAGTATTATTACTTAGCGTTACATTCTAGTCATATAAGTAGGATCAGCGTTTTAAGATATGTTGCAGTTACGTAAAACATTCAGTAAAATATGGAAGGTTAATAAATTATGCTAAACTGTGGCATTTTTCGAAATTGTATCTATATATCTATTTTCCTTCACAGAACATTATAAATTTCAGTATGCCGGAGTGCCCCATTAAAAAAGCATACCAACTAACTAGGAACAACTTTAAAAGCCCCAAAACGTAATTCATTCAAAAAGAATACCACCAATCCTCAAACTTTCAGCTCAAAATGTTTACAAATATCTGTGGAACTAGATGACTCATACATGACGATCTCCATAAATGCTTCATAAACACTTGTTTCTAAAAGTTTTCGTGGATAGAGTGTGCTATAAAAGGTCGCTATATTTGCAGTTTGTGCAGAAACAGACATTTCTCGGTATGTGTTCTCCTCGAAAAGATGCATTAATTTTCATCGTTTTACTTAAATCTAGCCTATCTTGCGGCGTTTTAAGAAAGTCATCTGCTACTAGTAGGATATGTCCCCTATAAGGAGTGCAGGGGAAAATCGTTTTTCTTTATAACAATGTTCCATGTTCTTTTTCCATATGCTCCTTCATTACTTTGGGTAAGCTTATTTCAAAACAGAGCGTGTAGTTATGTTGAGGATTTCAATGAACGTAATCAATATATTACAAATAAACTTCTTCAACAGGGCTACCGTTATTACAAATGCGTAAATATTTTGCAAATTTTACTATCGTAATTCTGATTTGGTTTTGAAATTCAATAGAATCTAAAGACTCTTCTGCGAGAAGGTATTTCAAGACCCGATTTTTATGGGGATGTGGTTTACAAACTTCGTAAGATTTTGGGTCATGGCAATTTTCCAACTGTATTTGCTAAAATTATAAAAAGTTTTGTTAAAAGAGGTTACGACCCAACTGTTTTGAGACACACCGCATGTTTGGTGTTCAACCCGTTTACAGTTGGACGCTATGCTTCCCTCTTTGATTGTGTCTGACGGAAGAGGGGAGGACTCTGTGATGGGCAGTTTTTAAATCCCACTGGGACGAAACTGTTTTGATTTCTGTCCTCTGGCCTGTTTCGTCGGGCCCTTAAGGGTGTTTCTCTTGGTGCTCTGCCTTCTGCAAAGGCATTGAGTACATACGTTTTTTGGTTCTCAAGGTTTGCTTTTATATATTTATACAAGAGCATTTTGTGTTTTACATACCATGCCTTTTTGTTTCCATTGCGTGTGTTAGAGATTCACCTAGCAGGGATTACTTTTATTTACACTGTCCGTGACTTTGGAACATGGTGGGGGTAAGAGTGAGGTTGGGTGCGCACCATAAACCGGTTTAAGCTCCCCAGTGGTGTTTTTGCCACTGACCGTTCCAAGGCGGTGCCCCACTGTGTTCCTTTAATTGTTCGTTTTGTCCTCGTGTGTTTGCTTTGTATGCTAGTGTGTGTTGGTAGTGTATATATGTGTGTGTACATGATTGTGTGTGTGTGTGTCGTGTGTGTGTGCGTGTGCGCGTGTGTGTGTGTGTTGGTGGTGTGCACTTCTGGGTGATGTGGGGTTCGTTTTGGGGAGGCTGCGTTTTTGGTACGTGGCATTCCCTGTTTGATATTATTTTTGTTTTTACCAGTAGCAATCTGTTCTGTAAGTGATATAGCACAGTGTAAGGTAAACTGTATGAGAAATGAGCTTTCGTGTTCATATGGCATTCAGTAACTTGTAAATCATCCTTCAGACGACATTGCCATTTATGCTATCTTTTGTTTCGCGTTTCTTAAAATATTTATGTGTTTGTAAAGAACTTACATAGTAGATAAAAACGGCTGAGCCAGCGATCTAAGATAATTTATTACTAGCATTGCCTGATGATAGTATGAAATATTACTCTAAGGTTATTCATTGCCACCTTATGTTGACGGAGCTGTGAAAAGGGAAATCTTGTAGTCTGTATCCGTAATTGCTCTTAACTATCAAGTCCTATCTCCTATATTTAATACCTTTGATAATTACACAAGAAGAAAATTACATTCAATGTTTAACTTGAGTAATTGCACGCTGACGTTGATATCTTGTTAATGTGTAGGTATTTTGACCCTTATATGCAAAGTCCTGTCCTATCCGTGTTCAAATATGGTTAAGATGTTAATCGAATCATAAATCATAAATCATTGTTTTCATACAGTATTTGTACCTACCTCAAAAGTCTATAAACTGACTCATTATAAGTCACTTTGTACAACACTAATATCACTGTGTACACTGTTCGGATACCTTTTAATTAAACCATGTTGTTTCACTTGTTCTTTTCAATATGTTCCCCGTTTTGCTATTATAAAAATACTGGTTTGTCATATTTTGTTTACTTTCAGATTTCATTTGGTCGGAATATTGCATAACAACTAACAATAAACAAATATTTACTATCATAAAGAAGTTATTGCTAGAAATTGTGCCAGGGTGAGCTTTTCCCATCATCCACTGTCGTCGTATAGCCGTCCGTCAACTTCTTCAAACAATATCTCCTCTGAAACCATTTGGCCAATGTTGATAAAACTTAGCTTAGGGATGTTTCTTGCATGAAGCTCTGCCAAAGTGTTTAAAGAATTCCATTCCATGCAGAACTCTGGTTGCTATGGCAAGACATCAAATATGAAATCATTAAAAATCTTGTTCTCTGAAACCAAGTGGCCTAGAGCTTAGATATATTAGGATGTAGCATTGCCTAGTGGAAATCTGTCAAAATTGTTCAAATTATGACCCCTTGGTCAAAATTCACCCCTCCTGGTGTATCACTTGATTTTACACAGGCTTTTATAGGAAAAAGCTTTTAAAAAATCTCAAAAGCCACAAAGCTAAAGCCTGCATTTTTGGTACATAGCATTGGCTAATGGACCTCTGCCACATTTTTCAAATTATGACCTTTTGATAAAAATTGACCCCACCCTGGGGTTGGGGGGGGGGGGGTCTTTTTTATCTGATATAGGTTTCTATAGGAAAAACTTTAATAATCTTCTTCTCAAAAACCACAATGCTTAAGATTTAGAATACAACATTGTATAGTAGACCTCTACCAAGTTTATTCATTAAACGCCCCTGGGATCAATAATTGCCCCACTCAGGGGATCACCTGTTGTATATAGACATATATAGAAAAACGTTTAAAAATCCTCTTCAAAAAACCACAAAGTCTAGAGCTTAGACTTGTAGTATGTAACAGTGTCTAGTGGACCTCTTAAAAGTTCGTTCAAATCATTCCTCCGCGGTCATAATATATCCTGCCCGGAGTCACTTGGTATAGGAAAAACTTTAAAACTCTTCTTTTCTAAAACCACAAGCCCTAGATCTTACATATATGGTATGGAACATTGCCTTCTGGTCCTCTACCAACTTTTTTCAAATCATGCCCCTTGGGTCAAAATTGACCACACTCACCAGGCAAGTGCACTGGCACTCAGGTGAGCGATATAGGGCCACCATGTCCTCTTTTTATTGATTTATCCCCGTTACCGGTCAACCTTTGTTCATATAAATGTTAAAAACCGATCATTGATCATGAAAATGTGACAGGTCGATCTTTGTTCATGGAAATGTGACCAGTTGACCTTTGTTCATATAAATGTGACCTACCAACCTTTGTTCATATAAATGTAAACTACCGAACCTTGTTCATGTAAATCTGACCAGTCGATATTTGTTCATGTAAATATGACCGACCAACTTTGTTCATATAAATATAACCGGCCAACCTTTTTCCATAAAATGTGACCGACCAACCTTTGTTCATGGAAATATGACTGGTAGACCTTTGTTCGTTTAAATGTGACCTACAGATCTTTGTGTATGTAAATGTGACCGGCCAACCTTTATTTATAAAAATGTGATCGACTAACCTTTATTCATAAAAATGTGACCAGTCGTCTTTTGTCCGTATAAATGTGACGAACCGACCTTTTTCATATAAATGTGACCGGCCGACCTTTTTATGTAAATGTTCACGGGCGACCTCTCCTAATGTAAATGAGCTAACTAGCAGACCGTTGAAAGATATGCATCTTTCTGTCTTTGCCAAACGTTTAGACAATTGATAACAACAGTGTGCAACCAACATCATGCACTCTATCGAATAATATACGCCTTTGCATGAAAAGAAGGCATTGATTGAAATATTGATAGCAATTCAAGTTCATCTTCAAGAACAATAATTGCAGTAAATCAGCATTATAGTCTCAAATAATATGCTGTCAAACTGATTTATAAATGTTACAGTTAAATGGAGCAGGGGGAATACAATCGAAACAACTGACAGAATTGAGGCAGATAAATTCTCTTATCGGCAATCTGTAGTCGTTTAAAGATAAAATATACTTGGGTTCAAGGACCCTGTGTGAATCGTTAATCTATTAGTCTGTAAGACAAAGATGGTGCTTTTATCGTCACACTGGAAAAAAAGATAAATAGCGACAGGAACTAATTAATTTGTTTCTTGCTGACTTATTGCATACATGTGCGAACAGAATTCATCGATTCATCTCTCGTGAATGAAGGTATAGACAAGACAAAATATATTGGACTGATACAATTCATATTTCATTAATGAACATTTTGTAAACGTTTTATTTGATTTTTATAATCATTTTAGTACGTGTGCGCTTGTCATAGGTGTCATGCTGAATAGTGTCATGCTGAAAATGCTTCGAACTCTTTTTTACAACTTTACAAATCAGTTAATAGCAAAATCTTATTTCTTATCACTGATTTCCCAACTCAGCAAACGTCTTACTGTCTCCTAAAAGCTCTGACCGGATCAAAACATCAAATGAAGCAATCGATTAATGTGTAATTTGCTGTATCAGTTGCCATTTTAGCTTTTATCAAGTTCACGTTCTGTTACTTCGGATGTTTTGCCATTAATGCTAGAGGGAAAGTTACAGCGCAATTGGACGTTGGATAATGTAACTGAAAGGCCTGTTTTAATGAAACTGTGGTGGATAGTTAGCTTAAATAGACATGATTCCTATAGATTACTTTAGTTTGATATGGATAAAGCTTAGGTTTATTTTTGCTGAAATTAGTAAGATTTATAGTATCCGATAAAAACGTTAAGTTTAATGTGCACTTGTACATTGACAATATTAAGTTTGTCTAGAGTACTAAGTTAATGTTTCTTTAAAGCTGTTACTGTTAAAGTTATAGCGCCTAATGCAATTTTTATGTTGTTTACTTTATCTAGCACAAGTGTATGTGTCACTGAAATTTGGTATAACGTTTATATTTAGTCGATCGATAGGCCCGCTAATATTGCATTAAAATAGTGTTACTGATAACCTATATATAGTATTTTAAATCCTATACATGTCACATGCAATTTGAAGTTCCTGCCATAATAGAAGATAGGAGTATGTCTTATAACATGTCTCATTTTCCTATTGAAGCAGGTTAAGGGGATATTTTAAACAAGTACCTTGGTTTAAACGCTTGTGAATTATACATCGCTCTGTAAAGACGAGCAGGTTTATCCCTCCGATATTACTCGGAAGGATTGCCGTACAAACTGTAATGAAGCGAGCAGGTTTATCCCTCGGGTATTACGCGGAAGGATTGCCGTACAAACTGTAGTGAGGAGAGCAGGTTTATCCCTCCGATATTACCCGGAAGGATTGCCGTACAAACTGTTATGATGCGAGCAGGTTTATCCCTCCGGTATTACCCGTAAGGATTGCCGTACAAACTGTAATGATGCGAGCAGGTTTATCCCTCCGGTATTACCCGTAATGATTGCCGTACAAACTGTAAAGACGAGCAGGTTTATCCCTCCGATATTACCCGTAAGGATCGCCGTACAAACTGTAATGATGCGAGCAGGTTTATCCCACCGGTATTACCCGGAAGGATTACCGTACAAACTGTAGTGAGGAGAGCAGGTTTATCCCTCCGATATTACCCGGAAGGATTGCCGTACAAACTGTTATGAGGCACCTATAAACTAAACAAAACATAAATCAGTCTGGCGAAAGACAGTTCTGTGCTATGATAAATTAGCAGTTCCAGCTGGATAAAATTGAAATGAAAGTACACATTTGTCAAATTAATATTGCATATTATACAGCGTTGTAATTCAGCTGTTTCGTCTGCTGTAAATTGCCAAACTGATCTGTAAACGTGAAAGCCAAGTAGTGCGTGATTAAAACAGTGGAAGCAACTGAAACTTCTGAAAGTCACTTAATGGCAATCTACAGATATTTGAAATTGGCGGATAACGCGATAGGAGAAACAGCGCTTCTACTTTAACACAAAGTAAGTAAAACTATACCTTACGGCTAGTAAAATATATTTGTGAAGAATGTAAATCACTCCATAGTAATGAAATTACATTGACGAAAACATTAACTAAGATCCTACGTCCATGATGCATGGACACATACCTATACTGATATATGAATATTGAATTGACATTTTAACTGCTTATTGCCTCATGTACGAATAATTAATTTTCATAAGATAATTCTCTATTCTAAAAGTCCTACCATACAATCGTTGCTGATGTAATGACGGGATATTATTGTTATGAAAACACTAAACATTCTGTGTCGTGTTATAGCCACATATGTACAAAAGGCAGACTAGTTAAATCAGGAAATGACATGTCAGTGAAAATTACATAAAATAATGAAAACTCATGTTTGAGGAACTTAGATGCTTTGCTTGAGAGTATGAAAATGAGCAGTCGAAAAAGATTCACAAAAATGACATCTTGTAAGAGGTCATGAACGAATAGTCACACTAGAGGATGAAGATGTAAAAAACAATCTAAATAACAACCGATGACTTCTGCTGCACACCATGACAACCTTTTTCTTTCTACAAAGAGCATGAAGATGGAAACAAAGGTCATTTCAAAGGAGTTTTTCAAAGGTCGGTTTGCTACACAAAATAAAGGTTATAGCTCTGGCACATGTCAATGTACATGTATGTGAAATTTGTTTTGTACATATCTATAATATGAGTGCTGACATAGTACTAGTAGAACTTGAGAAAGTGATGCTCTAGGTCTGCTTCAGGCAATACATACAAGTTCCCTGTATCTTATAGTAAAACAACATTGTTTGATCGACGTTTTTATGTTAATACATATATGTATATTTGCTGTCTTCAAAATGTAATTGATACGGTATTTGTAATAGTTCCCATATTACTGTCTTACTAAATGCAATTGTTACTGTAATCACTTTTGAGTTTCTCAGATATCCTAAACTAACTGTGGGAAGAGAATTAGAAGAATAATATTGCGTTTATTGTAAAGTTATTGTCGTTTGTACGACACTAATTAAATTCTAGAATTTGAAACTGCTATATTGTTTTATTTGTTTAGTTCCTAATAACGCAGTAAACATGTAACGTTATTGCTCTGGTATATTGTAATGTCTAAATACATAAACCGCCTTTACAAATATAGTTATACACGTGCATCAGTATGATGTTTTAGGGAAGGACATTTAATGAATGTTGAGATACTTGCTTTGTAGTGTGATTACCATGCCAGGATCGTTACATACTGGATTACATTATCAAACTATTTTGCAAACAAATTGCTTCATCTCTGATTGGTGTTGTGCATACTGTCTTGTTAATTTACATTTACATGTCAAACAAGAGGCCCATAAGGGACAGTATCGCTCTACTGGAATGACTGGACTGTTCTGAGTAAATTTTGTGAACATCTTTTGAAATGTTATCAAGCATAAGTTACCAGAGGTCAATGTGACTTTGACCTTGACCCACTGATCCCAAAAAGAGTAGGGATACTCTACTCAGTAAGACAAATCATCCGAATGCAATTTTCGGGTCGCTGTGACCTTTACCTTTGATCTACTGATCTTAAATTAATAGGGATCATCTACAGGTTGCAGGCAACCTTTTGAGTAAGTTTCATGAAAGTCAAATGAAAGTTGTTATCAAGGAAAAGTTAACGGAGGCTACTATGACCTTAACATTTGACCCACTGGTCCAAAAAACAGTAAAGATCATGTGAGCAAACATTTTCTAAGTAAAACCGATTATCCTATGAAGGCTGTGGGTAATATAGATCTCAGAAAAAGAGTCGATTCCAACGTTCACTGTGATCTTGATCTTTGACCCACTGACCTAAAAAATAATAGGGGTCAAGATTCATGAAAGTCAAATAATAATTGTGACCTTTTAGAATGATTTCATTGAAAAATTACCGACAGACGACGGACAAACCACCCTGGCATAAGTTCTGCTGGACTTCGTCCAGTTCTTTAAAATTTTCAACGTACGAAGCATTATTTTTAAATCGTGTGAGAAAAAATGTTAGAGATCACAGCTCCCCTTTTCACGTTTTTAGTAATGTCGTTTTTAACCAGAACTTTCATGTTAATCCGTACTCGCAACTTTCATATGCACAGATATATGTAACTTAGCCTACAACCTTGACAGCCATCGTTTATTTATTCACGAAAATATAAAATGTCTTACTCAGATGCACGTCTCTGATATATTGACAAGGAAAATTTGTTTAAGATTCTTTTGACGTTAATGAACAGACAGCAAATATTGACGGAAAGTGTATGCATATCTAATGGTTTATTTTTACATATTATAGATGTCTGTTACATATTTATTGTTTCTACATCGTTCTTGTATTTCATTATTAACACAACTATGTTTTTGATGTCCTTTGAGCTTATAAATGAACGCTGAAGAAAATTGGTAGGTTGATCACATTCAATTAGTATGGAAATTGACTCTACACAGTTGTTAGAAAGGCTTTTTATAGTGCTCCTTAATTGATTTCTTTCAAAAATATTGTCTGTCGTAGCCTGATAATATTTTATATATTACTTAGTAAAAAGATTGTAAAATAAGAAACCTTCCGGGCATGTCACAGTAATGTAGGTGGAAGCTATTCAACAGACTTGGCACTCTTTGATATCTTTTAATGGGAGAAAACAAATTGCTACGAGTTGTTTGTCTGCTTTCACTGTCGTATGTAGAGGAAACTTTGATCTGCGCCTACTCTTTGTGCTGCATGTTTGTGTTTTATGCAAAATCGTTATGGCTCTTTATTATCTACAGAAAAAAGGAGAAAACATCTTTCAAGCTTTCTTTTGCTTATACACTAGTTTTCTACAAAAAAATAGAAACTGATGACAAAGGTTAATGCGAAACAAGTGATTGTTTTGCCTATCACTGAAAGTTATGAAAAATGTAGTTCATTGAAATCCAACTATAGAATACCATTGCAGTTCTACTCAGAATTTGAAAGCGGAGAGACAAAAATCAATAAAGCTACATTTGTATCATTCAATAATGTCCAATGTAATGGTTTTCAAAAATAGCTGCTACATTGTAACATTTCCATCATCAGTAATAAAATACACAATACTTAAATTTCGATCAAAACCGCCACTAGAGTATTTCCGGAAAAACTATTCCATAAAAGGCCCCGCCGTCATCGGCGGCGCCAATAAACTGCAAATATGTTCAATCTATTTGAAATTGACCTTAATCCTTCAGTAGACCTAAATTCATGTATGGACCATTTAATGGTGTGGCTGAAACAGTCACTGCGTTGTACTTATAACTTGATATAATTGTGCCTATATAAAGAAAGTTGGTCTTCTCAAATGATCTGGTTTCACAAGCACTGAAATACTTCAAATTTTGTAACATTCCGTGTGAGACGGTCAAATGAAGCGTTTAATATAATAGCGGTCATGAATAATCAGACGTTGAATGATCAGACTGAATTAAAATACGGGGTGATAATTAATAGTGGCCACACGAGTTAATTAGTCTGGCTTTTGCCTCGACCACGTTTGATAATTTATTCTGGCGAGCCTCTTTCGTAACTGGCATGATTGCTGAAATATTACATGTTTGGAATTATCACGGCGAGTGTTGTCACTGCATTCGTACTACTACATTCGTATTGATCGTTCAATCAGAATCATATCTTTTGGACTTATTATTTGTATCATCGCTGTAACTATTTGTCTCGAAAACCAGCCTGAGGCTCTTGAATACAGACGAACGAAACCTTTTTTCGTGGAATTATACTATCATTTTGTAATACTTTTACTCATTTTACACACATAAGGGCAAAAAATTCAATATAACGATATCTTACATAAGTTCACTGATTCCGAATTTTCAACTTTAAATATGATTTAAAATGAAATGTGTCTTGAAGTGAATATACTGTATATCTAGCGAAATATAACGAAGATACGGCTCGTTTCATCTGATACGGAAATCTCGATTCATGTTGCTGTATGCTATGGAATTAAGAAATAATAAATGTCTCCCTGTATTTTATCGTTGAATAAAATATAGTCAGGAATTTGGATGCGTAGTAATTCAATCACGAGTGCGTAGCACGAGTGATTTAATATTCGCATCCAATGACGACTATATTTTATTCAACGATAAAATAGGGAACAATTTATTATTTCGATTCAACACGCTATTTTCTTTGAAAACAAGCCGAACTTTATTTAACGCGTAGTAGTACATCATTGTAACCTTAAAACGCGAGATACGATTGGACGCGCTTGTTTACATACGTCACGTCGTTACGTCATTTAAGGGGGGGGGCGCGCGGCGTCCCTGGGAAAACGTGCTGTATTTTATCGTAAAATAAAATACAGGCTTTTCCCTATATGCTTATATAGGAAAAGCAGCCGCTTGTGTTAGAATGTTCAATAAGTTTTAGCTATATAAGCCTAGATGCAAAGCGTCACACCTAGATGAAAAGAAAATACGTTTTCCGATTATAATGAACTACTCGTCAAGGGAAGTCAGTATCAACCACAAAAATTATAATCCATGTAAAATAGAGAATTTGTAAATACATCTAAGTAACTATGAAGATCTATAAAGTTGCACGCTCTCAGATTTGGAACTGTTTTCTTAAAAGTTTAAGATCGAATACATCACGTTGTATCATAGGCAAGCTTCTTACGAACAACATTCAAATACGACAAGTATCAAATGCCCATAAGAACGTGATCAAAAAGCCTACTGTAAATCAGTCTAATTTCAGAAACCAAATGAATTACTTTTTCCTATTAGACAGCGCCAAGAAATGAGAAAAAAAGGACTGAGTGCAATTTATCGTCATGATATTTGTTTTCTTAATCTGCGAACAGCGTGAAGGGTGAAATATACACGTTATGTAGGTCAAATACATTTTTGTCACGACATATAAGGCGTGTCCGCTAGACGCTGATTGTTTTCTAAGACAAGAATGGTATAATAAGAAGCCATCACGCTACTCGAGCATGGATTAGCCCTCACAAGAAAGTTTTAGACATCTTCACTATCGTTTGTTATTAGACATTCATTAAAAATATTGATAAAATCCCTTAACAGTATTATGTTGTCAATCTTAATACAGAATAAAGCTAGATTGTAACACAACGAAAGATGAAAATTGTGAAGTAATTGTTGTCTGATTCCAGTGATGTTTACATGTGTCAACTAAAGGACACTCTTACTTATGGTCACTGACAACGATCTAGGACCTTAACTCTGATTGATCACATATTCGTTATTTTAACGTCTTTGTTGCGTGTGTGTAATAAGACCTGACTGAGCCTGTCGCCCTATGTGATAATTCTTTTCCACGAGAGATACATTTTTG